>JAFMPE010127124.1:522-11079 GCA_024759925.1 Ficus religiosa
TTATTATAATACAGTTCTCCGGTCACTGGATTTTTTTTCTTTAGAATACTCTAGAACCTTATTTTGTTAGAAAATAAATCCTTTCTTTAAAGTTTAAAAAATATTTCTTTAAAATCTAAAAAACCAATGGTTTTTCTTTTTTTAATTTAGCTCATTAATGGCTTTAGTTAGGGCAAATTTAACAGTTTTAAGAGAAGAAAAATACAAAAAAAAAAAAAACCATTTTTTAGGCGAAAACTCAGCCATTTGTCCCCTTAATTAAAATTCAAACCATTTAATAATTGTTTTGCTTTTACCCAAAAAAAAAAAAAATTAATTATTGGGGGAAGTTGTCGTGGTTGCCCAAATAATTCCCAGAGTCAAAATTACCCCTCTTAATGCGGTGTGTAATTTTTTAATTTTGGGTATTTTTTCCGGGACTATCTGATTGGTTACTATTTGACTATTGACTCTGCACCAGCAGCCCAATCGAGACTTCGAGATTCGTTACTTAAATCGTCTGTACTTGGCTTTTTTTTTTTTTTTTTTTAATCATCAGAGAACCCTAAAAGAAAAAAAAATTATATATATATATTTGGAAGGGTACAATAGGTAATTCAGATGGGCTCCTAGGGCAGTTTGGGTATTGAGAGGACAATAAATACGTGGTGATAGATCTCCTATTATTTTCGTCCAAACAGGGGAGAAGTAGAAAAAGAAGAAGGGAAGGTAGGCGACGAAAGCAAAACAAGGGGAAGAAAAACAAACAGAGAAAGAGGAATAAATCAGAAGCGATAAGGCGCAGTGATTTGCCGTCGACCTCCGGTTAATCCTACGGTACATATTGGTCGATCAAGATCGGCGTGAGATTTCGTCGTCGTCTTCGTTGTTTTCCGAGGAAAAGAACTTCCTGTAGAAGAAGAGCAAATCGGACTCCGGTGCTGAGTTTTTCTTCTGTGTTTGGTTCTTTTTCGCCGACGATTTGTTGGAAACGGCGTTGGTTGTTGTCGGCCTCGCGATGCTTGAAATCTCGGCGGAGGTGGTGTTGATTCTTTGTTCATCGATTCGGTTTCGGTTGTGGCGGCGATAGGAGGTGTTGGAAGGAGGTAAAGAAACAGGTATTGAAAAACCCTAAGCCTTTTGATAAAATTTCTTTGTGGTTGTTTTTCTTCAATCGTTCAGTGGATCATCTCCGGCGAGAATTTCACGGCGTCGCTTTTATTCGGCTATCAAATCCATTGGATAGCCTTTTCCTTTGTTGACCAAGGAGTTTCGCAAATCTCTGAAATGGTGGTCGCCATATCCTATTTGCGTTGAAGATCTTGAAGCTCTGAGAGAAAACTTGTTCAGAAAGGAGTTTATTCCTGACAGGAATCGTGTAGATTTAAGAAAAACTAGGGTTAGATAGCAATCTGGGGGTGTTCAGACCTCGATCGAGGCGATTTGTCCACATGATTTTGCGATTTGCTTTCATCTCTGCCAAGTCTTTGTTCTCGTCGCTTCAGATGTATGAAAATTCCTTCTAGATGTTTTTTCTGCAAATTTCATTGAAGATCTTTCATGGCGAAAAAGCCGCAAGGTGTTAAATAAATTATTAGGAGGAATTACCAGTGCTAAGGCTGCTGATGCATCTGCTAGAATAATTCATAGGCTATTTGAATATATAGTTTTGATTTTATATGATTGGATCTGTAGGTTACGGGCGATTTTGCTGCTCTGTATGCAGAATTCCCATGTCCTTTCTTGGATGGAGTACTGGGAATTTTGAAGACTGTTGTCATATTATTCAAGGGTGTTCTGTTTGCTTGTCTTAGTTATCTCAAGCTTTTGGATGCTAGATATGGAAACTCAAGTAGTTGCCTTCTTCCGGGCAGTGATATAAGCGGGCGCAAGTTAAATAAATTATCTTCTTATGGAATAGCTATGCAGCTTTGCATTTTCAGAAACAATGACAAAATTTTCAGTCTATAATCAGCTACTAGACTGGTGGACTGGACATAAATAGCTAGGAAAAGAAACCTCTAATGAATTTCTCTTTTTCGGATGTTAAAACACTTCTATTTTGATGAACCCCTTCTGTTGTTTGCCCTGTTTATGTTTGAGCAACTCTGTTTTGTTTATTTTCCTAAAGCCCCCGGTTCTGAATATTAGGAACCGACTATGTTCAATGGCAACTCAAAAAAAACAAAAAACTATGGAAGTTTTTGCAGGCGAAAAACTGGTTAACATGGTCTGCCTCAAGGTAATAGCCTATGGAGGCATACTGGCAGTCTTGTTATCAGCCTTTTTGTCTTGATGACATGTTATTTTCTATGGGATTGCACTATTATTGAATCTTGTATTCCTGTTCTGGTTTCTTTCTTAATCTGTTTCTACTTTTTGTGCAGAGGTGCAGTTGATATTTCTGGGTCGAAGTTTGTCAAATATCCGGCACGATTGGAGGAACCAAGTCCATAGTAAGTTCTTAAATCCTCAACTTTTAGTTTTCTTTCTTTATCAAACCAAGTTCCAAGAACAACCATTAGCCTGATTATGCCAGTTCTTTAAATGCAATTCATGTGCAAATCCGTTGTTGAGCATTCTTGGGTAGGATTAAGATGAAGTAGCTTCCTCACATCGGGTTAATGACTTGATAGAATAGTTTAAAATTTAAAACTAAGTTAATTAATTTTCTTTTGATATGCAGGCTTGTTTCTGTTCTTGCACTGGGGTTGTAAACACTTCTCTGGTGTCAAGTAGAAAGGAAGTGACAACGGCGTCCTGCAAAACTTGTGGCAGCAGACCACCAGTTGATGGGATAGGTTCTATGTCTGCAAGCATGATCAGTGCAAAAGGTCTAGAACTTACGAATTTTATCAATCCAGACTTGACGTGGAAAACAGTTTCAAAGGGCTATAGGAGCTCAACACGGCGATCAAGAAAACCAATTGACAGAAGCCCAAAATCAGATGCAGATCTACAAGACAAGGGTGAAGATACAATAGTTTCTGAATCTGAGAAGGTTGATATTACAGTTTTTCCTTTAAAGGTTGCTTTGTTCACTGATGGATTATTTTCTTGTTTTTTGGGTTTGTGTTAAGGTTAGTCTATTTTTTTTGATAAATATGTTTGTCTGTTTTGCAGCTTGGAGTGGCTGTCCTTGGACAACGGTTTGGTGACAAAATTGAGCATGTACCAATTAAGAAGAGAAGATTTACAGTCCAGTCTCCATCACCACCTCCTTGCTTTTCTTCTCCACACATTGAAGACAATAAACGGTTATTGTATGGTTCATATTCTTCAGATAAGCAGTCTTGTCCAAAATCAATTTCCAAGAAACAACTCATTGCAATGAATGCATCTAAGAGAAGGAAAAGTGTAGAGCATGGTTATGCTGAGGATTTTTCCGGTATTGAAATACTGGCTGCTGCAGCCTGCAATAACGATGTTGGTGATGATGTAAATCATGCAGAAGACAATCTTGTGGTTGAAGGTCCATCGAAGGAGGGGAAAGATAAATTGACTCAGATAGAAACGGTAATTGAAGGTGTGAAAGAAGACGGCTCAGTTTTTCCAGATAATGCAGGTGAAAATCACAGTGGTGCAGATGACAATACTGATGATGCATCAGCAGATAAAAAAGAAGTGGAAAGATCTGTTTCTTCACGAGATGTTAGATTGCATTGGGACTTAAATGTTGAAATGGATGCGTGGGAGCAACCACTGGAGACTGTGGATTCTCAAACAAATGCTGTAGAAGATGTACAGGTTGATAAGCTGCTGGTTTTTGAAGCTTGTGTGTTACAGAAGGAATCCAGAGATATTGAAAATGATATTGCAACGCCAGTGCAGCCTATAATCAAGAATGAGGACCACATTTTGGAGCCAAACTCTGGCATTGACAGGAATGAAGATAAATGTGATCCTACTGATAAGGCTCGTGAATCTTCAATGTCGTCTGATATTGCTGCAGAAACTTCTCAAAACACCAGTAATATGCTTACAAGCCTTTCTCCTTGTCCTCGATCTGATGACTTCAAAGCCGGTGTATTTTCTGAGGGAACCAAGAAAGCATCATCCATTGATATTGCTGTCAAACAGGTGACGGAAGATCTTGCTTTGGGTGCACGACCTAGTATGGAAGTAAAGTTAGAAGCGGCTGCTTGTGAGGTTGACAGCAGTATACCAAATGAAGATGGTGACAGATCTGCTACAGCATCTAGCTTGCCTGGTGATGTGAAATCCCCTCGAGAAATGACGAGCTCAGACAACATTCAAAAACCATTGCCTGCTGGTACAGCTGAGGGTGGGAGTGGTGGCCATAGTGAACTTGGTTACGAAGACATATCTGCATCAGGTGTATCTATGTTGGAAGGCCAACCAATGGTTACTGCAAATCCAGAAAAACGAGGTGGTGAGGCTGCAGTAGCTTGCACTTGTGATTCCAAGGAAGTACTGCATGAGTCAGCAGGAAATTCCAAGGCCAATCTGGGAGCAGAATTTGGATCTACCCATGAGCTACACCAAAAGCCCAGTGACTGTTCTACTAGTAGCTTAGCTAGAGTTGCAACTGAAGATACATGTAATGGGAGCCACATTTTGGATGTTTGTGGTAAGGAGCAATCCGTTGAAACAGGAAACGTTGAAATGGGAAACACTAAGGACTTTGATACTGGTTATGATTCCCAATATGAGGATGGGGAGTTGAGAGAATCAGATGTCCCATACTGGGAAGATGATTGTGAGGAAGCTGAATGTGTTGATTATGGATCTGATACATGTGATGATCTTGTTGATTATTCTGTGGCTAGTAAACATGGAATGCATGTGGAATGCAGCGAAGAAGAATTTTGTGGTTCAGAAGTTAGGAGCATAGATAGGAATATGAAGGTCGAGAGGGTAGCGGGCCCTGGATCTGATAATTTATGTGACAGAATCGAAGGGGATGCTTTGAGACCACAGTCAGTGGGCTCAAAGATAAAAACTTCCGGATCCGATGAGTTGGCAGGAGGTTCTGAAATATCTCCAAGCAGAATTGCAGAAGCATCTGAGGGTTGCATAACGTGGAAACATCCTGCAGACTGGCTGAATGGTTTTGATGGGAAAGATTCTCCGGCGAAAGTGGTTGGTTCTGGGGTTTCCCGAAAGGAACCACCTGGCACTACAGACTGCTTATCTTCTGACACCTTGCATAGGAATGATTCTCTCTTTGTGCAGAGGGGAAGGTAAATTGCATGTGATCATTTTTTCAGTGATCAATATTTGTCTTGTAAAGCTTTGATCAACTTTTCTTATTATATTGCTTCATTTCTAATTATTTTTATGCATCAGATCTGGCAATTTGTGCACTCAACCTGATGAGGCTCGTGCCGATCATTCCGTGGGAAAGGAGAGACCTGATTTCCAGATGCATTGTAAAAGCCCAGGAGGTGTGGGAAACCCTTCAGTGAGTTATTGGGATTCAAGACGCTGGGAATCACCCCCTCGTCATGGTTCCTTTGGTTCTGATCGTCCTAGACCTAGAAGTGTTATTGAGAGCCGTGGGTATGGAATGCATTCTGAAGCAGGAGGTGCGGCAGCTGATAATCACGGTCACAGGCAAGCAATAAATTCTTTCTCAAATGGTTCATACCGGCACCCACTTCGAAGAAGATCGCCGATCAATAGGGATGATGCACACAATACACATAGGGGAATGGTACCCATGAGGGATTCGAGTCCAGATAGGAGAAGGTTTCGAAGATATCCGCAAGGGGTTGGTCGGGGATTTAGGCCTCACAATGATTCTGACGAGTATTCTCATCATGTGCATAATCGGATTGTCAGGAGAGAACAAAATTCTTCGCCCCCACCTAGAGGACCTGTTTATTATAGGAGACCCTACAAGAGATCTCAGTCTAGATCTAGAAGTCGCTCTCCTGGTGCATGGTTTGTGTCAAGGGAACAGGAGGTAAAACACCGAAGCAGCAGGTCTCCCGATTACAGGTTTGAACCTAGAATGGAGAGGATGAGGTTTCCATTTCAGAAGCAAAATTTTGGAGCAAAGTACGAAGTGGGATTTTTGTCCTCCCCGCGGCGTCGCTTCTCCCCCCAACATAACAATTCGAGATGGTTTGATGATCAAAATGGTGCTCCGGACAATCATTTTAGGGGCAGGAGATTTCCTGCAAGAACATTCCAGCAGGGCCAAAGGTTTGACTCTGTGGGCTCGTCTCGACGGTTAAACTCGGAGGATTTCTATGAACCCACAATGCGACCGGCGAGATTTTCTGAGATGGGTAGAGGTGGTGGAAGGCCTCGCAGATATGATGGCAGTGACGATGACAGAAGAAAACATGATGGCAGGTACGAGATCTTTCCTCGAGTAAAGCGCTATGACTCTGATGGCGTTGTGCGGCGGTTTCGGTTCGAAGAGGAAGACAGTTTTGTGTCACGTAACACTCATAACTACAACGATAGTGATAATAACAATGGGGCTGAGAGACGGCAAAGGAATGTGTACCTGGGCGAGTTGGTGAAGAGAAAGGCCAATTGACAAAAAAAAAAAAAAAAAACGGATTTCATTATTCTGTCCTTTAACTTGGGGAGAGAACTCTTGGTTCTTTTGGCCTTTTTCTCCTTTTGGTTGGTCAATTCTCTCTGCTGGAGTAGATAGGAGTTTCTTTTGACTTTTTTTTTTTTTCTTTTTTCTTTTTATAATTTTTATTCCACAAGAAGGAGAGCATGTGTATTTCCCTTTTGGTCTTCCTGGCGGCTAGGCCTAGCACTGCTTGTGGAAGCTGTTCCCTCCTCTCTCTCTCTCACCTATCTTATTCCCTTGGCATTTTTTTTTCTTTTTTCCGGGGTAGGCCTGTTTTGGGCTTTTTCAATTTTATTTTCCATCTCTCTCTCTCTTTTTTTTTTTCCTTTTCTTTTGTTTTTTTTCATGCTTTTCATGTTTTAATTTCTTAGGAATTTTTTCTTTCCTTCTGGGTCATATGTATCCTCTCCACGAGGCTATATATACAGTTATAAATGATTAGGCGAAAATGCCATCCTTTTTCAATACAAAAGTTTTTATTTATTGTCTCAATTTTCTGTTTTACTTCGATGTTCAGTTCAATCTCCCAATTTGGCCAATATATACATAGACACACACACACACACACACACATATATATGTATAACATTACGTTACGATATCAATTTCTTAGCATCTTTGATATTTTTTTTTGTTTAATTTAATCTTGGCAAATGGCCAATCATTGAAGCAACCTTGGCCGAACTCCTAAAAGGAGGCGATAGAACTTTGTGGGAAACGGAAACAGCTTCTCTGCAGCTCACCAGCTGAAACTTGAGGAGTGGAAATGTAGATTATTTGCCAAGCCAGGAGAACATATTGCAGCCACTTCTTGCCTCATCTTCCTCGGGCCGCTTACAAGAACCCCGACGCTTGAGCTTTTGCACTCTGACAATATTCCTGCGGTATTTGCGTTTTTAAAAAACTCGTTCGAACAAACTGCCCTTTGCAAGGAGAGTTACTTTGGTTTAAAAAATGACTTACTTTTCAGATCAGGTCTTGTGCCGTAGTGAATTGTTGTGGCTTGAACCAAAGACTGGTGAGGAAGGCTTTCCAACTCTCTCTCAGCATCGCAAAACCATGCGCTTGGCGGAGTATTCATCGGTGATGATGTGTTCACATTCTGAATCTGCCTCATTTCGTTTGCATTTTGTTTCTTGTTCCATAGAAAAACCATAGTTGCAGTTGTGGCTACGGAGATGCACACAAATAACATGTTCAGCGCGGATTTGGAAGAGAAGGAGTAAGTTAAATTGGAATTATGGTCAATTGGGTATATGTAGTATCTGGTGAGTACGCCAATGAGCAGAAGAAAAATGATACAAGAAGCCGAAACAATCACGGCGAGCCATAACCAATTATTCTGTCCCAGTATTGCAGAAACCGGCACATCTAATGCGTCTGGTTTAAACCATATAGTTTGTGGGATTTTTGAATTTTCTGTTGGGGGCTGTTTGTCCCTCGTGACATAGGCTTCAATTTGTAGTTGCAAGGAAGAAATATCGAAATTGTTTCCTGAAACAGGGAGGATGAGGTCTAACATTGCGAGATCCAGAGATTTTTTAAAAGTGCAAACGAGCAATATGCTTGGAGACTTTCCGGGTGCCTTGTTGGCCCTGAAGAGGAGCTCGCGAATGACGGAGATGAAAGGAGTGATGCCACTTCCTCCGCTCACCATCACTAGTGTTTCATGCCTACAGTGAAAGATTTTGGATGGATTCTAAAATGTCAAAGCAAAATCACCCAAAATAATCTTTAGAAGAGCAAATCGAAGTCTGGAGCGAGCACCTTAAGAAGTCGGTTGAACTTGAAACAGGTCCGTAGGGTCCTTCAATAGATATCTTCAAGTGGTCTATAGGTGGAGAGGATGATAACATGTCATACAGATTGTGAGACCAATTTCCTTCACTTTTGATGACAACGCTTAGTTTCTCGGGATCCAAGTTGCTGCTTGATGTAACCGTAAAAGGATGCCATTGCAGCTTGGAAATTGCAGGCACATTTAGAAACAGGATGCTTCTTGGAGAATAACTCAATCCTAGAAATCAAATTAAACAGAAAGATTACAACAGCTTAATTATCGAGGAAATCTTAGTTCACCGTATGAAAGTGTCTGTTAAAGTTAGCATTGCACTTCACCTGGGCATTTGGAGAAGTTTAACTCAACAGCCTGACAAGGTAGAACCCGGGCTGAAACCGTGCGAATTCTTTGTTGCGATTGTAAGAATCGCAAGTACCTATCAATCAAGAAGAGGTAAAAGCTAGGGAGCATGATGCAAGAATAGGAGAATCCCACGTGGAAAACAAAGAATACAACAAAGACGACGTAGAGATGGTGAGCGTAGAAGAAGAGCTCAAAAATCTTTCGCCTTATGCGAGCGAAGCTTGTTCCCCACATTACTAATCCTGCGAGCATAGCTACTTCCCCAGCCACATTTGATATGCCAATCTTGTTCCATTTCAGCATCTGCATTCCACCAAAACTTGAGTCTACAGCTTTTGAAATTATCAAATGGGACCGTAAGTTTTAAAAAACGCAGATTTTCCTATTGTAAAATTCTAATGCTTACCTCTGAAATTTGGTTTGTACTACACCAAAAGACGATGGAACATAAACTATGAGCAGTGAAGAGGGCCATGGCAGTATGCCCCAACCAGATGTGGTACTTGATGCTTGACTCCGATGTGAGGCCAACGAGCTGCAAAATCGACGATCCTCTCGTAACAGGGAAGAACAGAAACGCTAGACAAATATTCCCAACTATGCCTAGCATGATGGCTGAGCTTTTTAACTTTGCTTCCCACCTGTCAAATTCATTGATGTGGAATATACATAAAATAATGATTTAAAAAAAAAAAAAAGTTATTTTCACCAATGACCTCCGGTTCTAAAGATATATAGTTGTATCATTTTGATCACCCAACATTCACATTAGAGTTCTAGCCTCAAATGCTTTTTAAATATGCAGTTTTGTCCCCTTTGTTAACAAACGATTTATGTTCTTTTTGAAAATAGATCGTTTATTCATTAAAGGATCAAAACTATACATATAAAAAAACGTCGGGGTAGTTAGACCTCTAAAAGCGAACTCGAGGGGCTAAAGTTGGACAAGCGGATATCCTCAACCGTCGCTAGTGAAAATAACCCGAACAAAAAGTTGGACAAACTGGAATAAATTTGCTTACACAGTATCTCTCATTTGTGCTGCCTGTTGGTTGATATTGGCAAACATGCCATGCAAGTAAGAAGAGAAAGACCAGACAAGCAGGGCAATGAACATGGCCAAAAAGGATAGTTCCATCCAAGAAACAATTCCAAGAGGACCTTTCACGAGCGCTGGTCTCGTCCACGACGCAAAATATACTTTATCCGTGATACTATTCACCAAAAAAAAAAAAAAAAAAACTCGAGACATTTTCATGCACAATTTAGTGTCTTTCTGATTCAGTAGGGACAAGTATGAAACCATGTACCTTTCTGCGTTATTTTCATCAATTTTCTTACTTATGTGAAGATATAAACAACCCAAAGTCGCTATGAAAAGGATGGGAAATGTGTAAACAAGAATGTTTGCACCTACCAAATAAAAAAAAGCAGGACACAAATGGTTAAACCATATGATAAATATATAGTGATATCTTAAAAAAATGAACTTGACCAAACAAAATCATGTTCTGCTGAATTCAAACCTTGTTGGCCGAAATAGGTTGAATTAGTTTTTTCTTGAATTTGAGGTAACCAATGGAGATAAAAGGTATTGGTTGGCATCATGATCCAAATCAAAATGTAGCCAACAAAAACCATTATCACAAACAAGAGTAATGCTAATTTGAGCTTCTTCATTCCTTTGAAAGGATCACTTTTTTCCATAATTTCTCCAAGTCTACGTGACAGCCTTGATTCTTGGGAAAGTATATATGAAATCTCTTCCATTTATATATATATATATATATTGGCTATAACATAAACAAGTGCCATGAGTATGAATTGATACAAAATAGCAGTCCATGGATTGTGGAGAAGAGAACGTAATTCATTT
>JAFMPE010127135.1:759-13025 GCA_024759925.1 Ficus religiosa
TTATGTTTTGTAGTATGCATGAAGTTTAAAGACTGGAGAACATCTTTTCATTATGATATGTATGCATGACAAGTTTTTATCTATAAGTTAATCTATGTGAATATGTTTGAAAAAAAAAATATTTCTCAAATTTTCAAGCAAGTTAAGTACAAATAAGCACGGTGTCGGCCCAGCTTGGGAAGTCGGGGCGTCACAATCCTCCTGGTTACAAGGGTTATAAGTTGCTGGATTTGTCCACAAACAGGATTTACATATCAAGGGATGTTGTTTTCCATGAACAAATTTTTCCTTTTAAACACAGTTCGGATGAATTACCTACGACAGAAATTTTTTCTGAAACAGTTCTTCCCATTCCTCCTCCTCCCTGTGTTGATAATTCTGTTCCCCCTGTGCTTGATACTTCAAGGTCCAATTCCTCTTCTGTCTCTCCTGTCCTTGATCCGTCCATCTCCTCTTATCCAACTCGTGTCATAAAACGTCCTCCCTATCTCAAGGTTTTTCATTGTTTTACTGTTGGCATAAAACACTCCACCAATCATCCTCTTTCACATGTTCTCAGTTATGATAGATTATCTCCTTTTCACCGCTCCTTTGTATGCTCTGTTTCTTCTCACACTGAACCTTCCACCTACTCCCAAGCTGCTAGTGATCTGGCTTGGCAAGAAGCAATGGCTGCTGAATTGTGTGCTTTGGAAAATAACAGTACATAGTCCTTAGTTCCACTTCCGCCAGGAAAACACCCAGTTGGTTGTAAATGGTTATACAATATTAAATATCAGGCTAATGGGACCATTCAGAGGTACAAAGTGAGGCTTGTAGCCAAGGGGTACACTCAACAAGAAGGAATAGATTATCTCGACACTTTTTCCCCTGTAGCTAAACTTGCCATGGTGAAGGTTTTGCTTGCTTTAGCTGTAATTAATGGTTGGAGCCTTATACAATTAGATGTTAATAACGCTTTTTTGCATGGTGATTTGAATGAAGAAGTGTATATTACTCTTCCACCAGGTTTTCACCGTGAGGGGGAGACCTTATCTGCTAACACTATTTGCAAACTTCATAAATCCATTATGGCTTGAAGCAGGCCTCAAGACAATGGTTCTTCAAGTTCTCACAAGCCATCATCGGTGAAGGTTTCACTCAATCCAATGCTGATCACTCACTTTTTGTCAAAACTGATGGTGAGATTTTCATTGCCCTACTAGTTTATGTTGATGATATTGTGATAGCTAGTAACAATGACAAATCTGTGGCAAATCTCAAAATACTGCTTGACAAACGTTTCAAACTCGAGGATCTTGGACAATTGAAGTACTTCTTGGGCTTGGAGGTTGCTAGATCCGACAAAGGAATCTCTGTTAGTCAGAGACACTATGCCCTGGAACTTTTATCTGATGCAGGTGTTCTTGGTTGTAAGACTAGAAATAGTCCAATGGATCCTAATGTGAAGTTATCTCAAACAGAAGGGGAGTTGCTCGAAAATCCTTTGGTTTATAGAAGGATGATAGGCAAGCTTCTGTATTTAACCATTACGAGACCTGATTTGGCATATTCAGTGAATCGATTGAGTCAATTCATGACTGCACCAAGAGCTCCATACTTGCAGGCTACTCGTCATGTTTTATAATATATCCAAGGTACAGCTAGGCAGGGTCTTTTCTTCTCCTCTTCTTCCACTATTCAGTTGAAGGCTTTTGCTGACTCGGATTAGGCTTCATGCCCTGATACAAGGCGTTCTATTAGTGGTTTTTGTGTGTTTCTTGGTGACTCACTGGTTTCATGGAAGTCAAAGAAACAACAAACGATTTTTAGATCCTCTGCTGAAGCGGAATATCGCTCCATGGCAAATGCTACGTGCGAATTGATGTGGCTTCTCTCCTTGCTAAAGGATCTGCATATTACTCACACAGGACCAGCTCGACTATTTTGTGGCAATCAAGCTGCACTGCACATAATAGCCAACCCCGTGTTCCATGAAAGAACAAAGCACATAGAAATAGATTGTCATCTAGTAAGGGAGAAATTTTTGAATGGTAGCCTAAAGACTCTTCACGTGACTTCTCAACATCAGATTGCAGACATTCTAACCAAGCCTTTGCTCCCAACCCAGTTCTTCTTCTTGCTCAACAAGATAGGAGTTCACAACATTCACTCTCCATCTTGAGCGGGAGTATTAGAATTATAGGGTCATTTGGTTATTTGTCTTAGTTTGGTGCAAATAAAGAAATATTTGTTTTTTGTTTTTTATTCAAAGAGCTAGAATTTGGTTACAACCAATTTTGTCTATTTCTAGCCTCTATATATACTCTCTATTTTTCCCTAGTTTTTCGATCAAGAAAACAATATCTCCATTATTCCATCAAAATCTCTTAAAAAGGTCAAGATCAAAGACTTACAGCCAAAATATTCGATGATGCCATCATCTCAATTCCACTATACTGATGTAAGTGGATTAATTAAAGGAGAAAAAGTTCAAGAAAACCATCAAGAGAAGAATTTATAAAAGTTAAAGCATGCGATGGGATGGTCTATTGATGACATTAAGGGCCGAAACTAAAGACAAAGTTAGTCAGGCTGATGACTATAAACAAAGCACTTCTTGGGAGGCAACCAAGCGTTCTAAACTTTATCTATTGTTTTTTTATTTCTTTATTTCTTTTGTTTGTTTGTTTGTTTGTTTGTTTTTTTTTTTTTCAAAATCTTAAACATCCCAAGGGGACATAGGCGATGTCAACTGACATCTTTTCATTCAGGGAAGTCCTCCATACCTTAATTTGTAATTTTTACATTGAGGACAATGTTCGTTTTAAGTTTAGGGGGGAAGTCATTTGTTTTTGTTTTATTTTTCATTTTTTTTTTCATTTTCATGTTTAAAAAAAAAACTTTTTAAATGTTGGTCATGTTTATTTGCTTGAGGTCGATGATAAAAAAAGATTACCATAATTTTAGCTTTTGGAAAATGATAGATGTTGACTTAGTCTGTGTGCTTGACTTTGATGTTGTTGAACTTTGCTTGCGATTCCTTATGCATTTGAGCACATAGCCATGCACATTTAATCGATTGAGCACTGAGAGAAGATTTACGGGATTGAGTAACTTTTAAGACCTTACCGAACTCTAGAACTTGCTCCGATTACCATTCGAGGCGAAATCCCAGACAATTTAATGCCAAGTGATTTAGGCCATTTTTGGACGTTTGAGCTTTTCAAGCCGACTTTATATGTCACCTAATTTTATCCTTCTTCTTTGTCACCTATGTCATTAGCCTTGCTTAAATAAAATTTCTATTATTTTGTCCCTTACCTGAGCACATTGAATAGTTAGGAGCCATCTTGAGCCAAGTGTGGCGGAATTGAAAAAGTATAGAAAAGTTTGATATATACATTAAAAAAAAAAAAGAAAGAAAAAAAAAGATAGAAAGCTACACTGTTAATAAATTGTCAAGGAATCAAGTTTGGTGGTGTAGTCTTTCTTTCAACCAAAAACAAAAACAAAAACAAAAACAATACAAAACAAAAGGGTGAATAAAGTGTGACATAAAAGGGATAATATTAGGATTTGAGGTGCAATTGGGTTTGATGAAAAGAGCTCTACAAAAAATGGTCATGAATTGTTTGATGTGTTAGGGAAATTTAAGCCACAAGATTAACCATATCCTACCTTTAACCTAGCCCATCATTACAAGCTTAGAAAGTCCTATTGATTCTTGGTGGTATGTTGTCGACATTAGTGGATAATGGTGAGAAAGGTGAGCTTATGGAGTTCGGAAATCATCTCATTTAAAGGTCAATCATGATTTACTCGATTGCATAAACCGATCCGGATCAAAAAAGGCTAAGTATAAATGGCTACACACACACACAAAAAAAAATAGTCAAGAGTGAGGTAAGGCAACATTTGAGTTGAAATTCTAGACGCTCATCATGTTTTGAAATTTTCCTTGAGCTATCATTATGTGCGATATTTGAGGCCTTTGCAGATAAAATCTGATTAACGCTCCACGTTATGTTCTTGTTATTTTCTTTTTCCTTGCTCGAGGATTAGAAAAATATTAAGTTTAGAGGTATTTGATGAGTGAGTTTCACTCAAGAATTAGGTACCACTTAAGCTTGATATTTAGTTGGTTCTCGGGATTTTAATTGAGTTTTATTTGTGTTTTCATGTTTTGTTTGTAGGTTAGGGAAGTCGATCATATAAAGGTTTGGCGTGATTTGGAACAAGTTGGGCGTTGCTTTTGAAGGAAATTTGGGTGAAGGCATATCACTTAGTGCCTAGGCAATAATTTTGGGCCTCAAAAGAGCAAGTCAGGAACAAGAAGGCAGAGGACCTAGCGCCTAGGCACTGGGCATATAGGGCCTAGGTGCTATGGACAAAGTCCCCTTACAGAAAAGCAAGTGCCTAGGCGCTACGATGCAAGGAAATCATGTTTTTGGGTTGTTTTCATGGGAAACTTACCCGTTTTGCACCTCCAAGTCTCAAAGCTTGTAATAGGCAATCTTAGGGCCAATTAATGGGACTATTTGGCTGATTTTGAGTGGAGAAAAAGATAGAGAGAAAGCTTAGAGCGAAGGAAAAGACAACGGCAAAGTCGAGAGGCAAAGTCGTTCATCATCAATTTCTATCCTAGTTCTTTGTTCTCTTTCTTATTCATGTTTAAGATGATTAGGATTTTATTTTATTTCATCATAAACTAATTTGCTTATTCTAGAAGAATGATGTAACCTTTGCTTGATACTATGTCTTTTAATGTTTACTTTATTTTATGAAGTTTTCCATTAGTCTATTTATATTATCATGTTCTTAATGCTTTTAGTTTACTGACCATAAATTAATTGTTTTAGTATTTAGAATCCGGCATTCGAGAGAAGGCATTTAGATGCAGGTATTGGATAATATAATCTAGGATTTTATAAAGTTCGGGAAGGCTATAATTCCTTTGAAGTCATTAAAAGAATGTGAACATAACGAATTTTTAATAATTGGTTTTTATAGGGATATCTAAATCGGTTATTATAAATATTTTTAACTCGGTACTCGGGAGAGGGAGCTAAACATATTAAGGTTCTTGGCTTATAAACTAGGAGAATTAATTGTTAATAAATTGACAATAAAAGGGCATAGTTGATGGTTAGATGAAATCGAATTTCTAGAAACTTTTTCCATTGATTGTCTCACCAAAAGTTATTTGATTTTCTTTTTAACTTTAATTTTTATTTTAATTGTGCAGTTGTTTGATTTGATTATTCTAAACAAAATTAAGATTATTCAATGATGGTACTCAATAGAAATCTGATAACAATCCATGTGAGTATGACAACCTTTCCTCTTTATTTTACTATAAAATTTGACCACGTATACTTGCGGAAAATTAGCGAACAAAATCATAGAAATAATACGAGACACAGAACGAGAGTTGCCAAAAATCATTGGAATTAGAGCCAAATCTACATATAAGACTACTTGCTGGCACGTGGACTACATGTGTCGCCACAGTCGACCTCCGCAGGTCCCACAATGACATCCCTTGCCTCAAAACCACACATCAATGCCATAGAGCCCTCCATGAATGACGACTACTACTAGATCTACGTGACGATATAAGTGGGACCCATGGGTTGTAAAAATCATCAAAAACCCCTATGAACTCCCCCGATCTCGCCGAGCCCTCTCCCTCTCCCTCCTGCCTCACAACCGATCACACAACAAACCTTCATACCAGGCAGCCAAAACCTTCATTTAGGGTCAGGAATCCGAAGGCCAATTGATGTGCCGCCGTCAAACGCTAGCACCAAACACACTCAACCTTATGGGCTTCTCAGAGGGGGGGGGGGGAGTCTTTAATTGATTAAGATAAACAAGGATTTGGAGATTAAATGGGTCTTTATTAATATTCATGCAAACATTTGTAAAATAAACTAAAATTGATTTATAATACGTGTTAGAATTAGTGCCCTAAAGCATAAATTTATTCATGGTTTTTAGCATTTATCTATCATTAAAGGTTGTTTAGTTATTTCATCTATCGGATATCTTAGATACATTTATTAGTATAGATTTATTACAAGTAAATAGCAACAAGCTTATCGGTGTAATAACTTTAATATTATGCATAAGTAAGTTTGCAGAAAGATAAAATTTTGAAGTGATAATTTAAATTGAGAGTTTGTAGTTGTGAAGCAAATGTGGGTACTTTGACTTCAGTAAGACTATAATGTTCATCTATTTCCACTCTTGTGGGATAGTTTGTTTTGACCATTGGAATGAGACGTTCCAAGTAGAAACATTGATATATATATATATATGAGGGATTTATCATATGTATTGGACTGGACATAAAATAATATTGATTTATGCATGAACTCCGTTTAAGATAAATCAATTTACTTTGACGGATATTCTCGTAGACATCTTAATCTTGAGTGGATAAATGATTACATATCAAAGTGATATATCTTTTGATTTATCAAAGGGTTAGGCACCAAAAGAATGACAACTTTTACTCAATAAGTTGGAGATGTTTGCATAAAGGATGGTAATGGTTTGTAGATGATTTTTGGTTATTCAAGATGGAAAAAAACCATTTACAAAACACATTTTCAAGTCTATTGTTTTCATCTTCGTCCTCCTTCTGCTGAAAACATAAAGTATTCTCAGGCTCTTTCTCCCCTTCTTACTCTCCACTCTCTATCGCTGTAAACTCTGGCGAAACTCTAAATATACCGTGATGGCGAAGGAGGCCACTCCTCGAACTTATGATGGCTTCTACCTCAGGCAAAGGAGGCTATGTTAGAATAAGAAACCAAAACTTTCTGGAGAAAATCTAATTCATCCAAGATCCACCATGTCAAATCATTAAGAAAATGAAAGCGGAAGGATACCTTGATCCATGGGAATGAGATGATTATGGGTTATAGATCTTCCAGTCCAATACGATTTTCCTTTAGAGAATAATTTATGTATTCTTACTGATGATTGGATGTCAGAGAGAATAGGAATGAATATATCACAGCGTATTGGAGACCATAACCATTTAAAATAACTGCAGTAATTATACTTTTTCATATTTCTATTTTAGCCCATCAAAAAAATTAGAAATATGAAATTAGGTCTCTACACATAATAAACCGATACCATATTTAATGCCCAATAAAATTAACCTTAGTTAGATCACTTTAAATGTACTGAACTTTAAGATAACCTATAATATACATTTAATTATATATGTAGGCCCACATGTTCAATTATTTTCCAATAATCTCCCACTTAGACCTCATATGTTTCCTTACAAAATGTGCATAACTTTATGAGCTCAAAACTTTTACTATCATGATCAAAGGCATCTCTGAACAATCTCGTCCATGAATTATACCAACATAGAATCAAAGCAATCTTCGTTACATGTAACGTAACTAAATCCATCAATGGTCATGTATATCGATATAACTAAATGACATAGATCAAGTATTGATGTGTAGCATGGAAATTACATGCAATGTGATCTAAACATGTCTATTTCCAACTAGTTTAACTTTATTCTTTAATAAGATCAATTTAAAACAAATCAGAGTGAAAATACATTGAATTCTTTATTTCTACAGAAATATCCATAAACACAAAGTATCCAAATGAAATGAAATAGTATCTAAACACAAACTCCCACTAAACTAGTATATCATCAAATGATGCGACACCCTTATGAGCAGTGTGCTCATGAAAGACCTTGGGTGGAAGCCCTTTAGTAAGCGGATCCAAAATCATGGAGTTTGTACCAATATGCTCTATAGACACCTGACCACTATGAACTCTTTCTTTAATAACTAAGAATTTGATGTCTAGATGTTTTGACTTCGATGAACTCCTGTTGTTGTTGGAATACAACACTGCTGATCTATTGTCACAAAATAACTTTAACGGTCTTTCAACACCTTCCAGAATTCGCAGCCCAGTGACAAAATTCAGTAACCATATTCCATGGTTGGATGTCTCATAACATGCTATAAACTCCGCTGCCATGTTGGAAGAAGCTATGGGTGTCTGCTTGCACTCTTCCAGGAAATAGCTCCTCCAGCCAATAGGTAGACACAACCTGAAGTGGATCTTCAACTATCTTGGCATTCAGCAAAATTCGAATTAGAATATCCAATGATCTCCAATTGGTTTGATCTCCTATATGTGAGCATGAATCCTTTGTTTTATGCAAATACCACATAACCCGTTTGGCTACTTTCTAATGATCCATCCCAGGGTTACTCAAATATCTGTCTAGCATCCCAACAATGTATGTTATATCTAGATGTGTAAAAACCTAAGCATACATTAGATTCCTAACAGCTGATGCATAGGGAATCTTTTGTATTTCTTTAACTTCAAGGTCATTTTTAGGGTACTGATTGAGACTGAAATTGTCTCCCTTAGCAACATGGGTGTCACCTAGTTTACAATCCTGTTTGCCAAATCTCTTAAGTACTTTTTCGATATAACCCTTTTGGGATAACCTAAGTATACCCTGAAAACGATCTCGATGTACTTGTATGCCTAATTCAAAAGAGGCGCCACCATGATCTTTCATTTCAAATTTCTTTAATAGAAATATTTTGGTTTCATGTAACAAGCCTATATCATTGCTAGCAAGCAATATGTCATCGACATATACCACCAGGAAGATATGCTTACTCTCACTAAACTTGTGGCATACGCAATCATCGATCGTATTCATTTCAAAACCAAATGAGACTATTACTTGATGAAATTTGTAATACCATTGACGAGAAGCTTGCTTAGGTCCATAGATGGATTTCTTTAACTTGCAAACCATCTTACACAAAGTTTTTCGATTGCACCATATAAATTGTTTCATCAATATCACCATTGAGAAACGTCGTCTTTACATCCATCTGATGTAACTTAATATCAAAATGTGCCACAAGTGACATGATAGTCCTAAAAGAGTCTTTCGTTGAAACTGAAGAGAAAGTCTATTTAAAGTCAATGCCTTCTTTTTGAGTAAAACCCTTTACAACAAGATGAGCCTTATATCTCTCTAAATTACCCATTGAATTCGTCTTCATTTAAAATATACATTTGCAACTAATGGGCATTGTACTTTCTAGCAATGGAACGAGATCCCAAACGTCATTGTCTTTCATGGACTTAATCTCTTCATTCATGGCCTCAATCCACTTATAAGAGTTAGAACTTTGCATGGCTTGATGAAAGTTGATTGGATCATCTTCCATCACTCCAATGTCATCCTCATGTTCTTGGAGAAAGATTTTACAATCATCTGAAATTGCATTTCTCATTTCTTTTGTGGATCTCTTTAATGGTATTTGTTCTTGAGGTCGTTGAGTTTGCTCTTTAGGAACAATTACTTCATTATGTGTGGGGAGTTGTTCAACATTGTCTTGATGTTCTGAACTTGCTATTTGATCAATGTCAGAAATAGAAATATGTTCATTGTCAAAAGCAATTGTAGGAATAGAAACAGATTCCTCTTAAAAAATAAAGTCTTTAACCATATTTCTCCCCAAAACTTAGTATCCTCAAAGAACGTTGTAGTTCCTATCTCGAAAATGGACTTAGTAGTGGCATCATAAAAACTTGTAACCCCTTGATCTCTCAAAGTATTCAATAAAGTAGCAGCTTATTGTTCTGAAATCTAGTTTCTTTTCATTTGGTCTATAAGACCTTACCTCAATTAGACATCCCCAAATGTGAAAATGCTTCAAACTAGGCTTCTTGTCTGTCCAAAACTCATAAGGGGTTTTGGCTATTGCCTTAGTTGGTACTCTGTTGTTCTGGAATCCAGTTTCTTTTCATTTGGTCTATAAGGCCTTACCTCAGCTGGATATCCCCAAATGTGAAAATGCTTCAAACTACTGCCTTAGTTGGTACTTTGTTGAGAATATAAGCTGCAGTTTTTAGTGCTTCTCCCTAGAGAGATTATGGCAAGGTGGAATGAATAATCATACTCTTTACCATGTCCTTAAGCGTCATATTTCATCTCTCAGTTACACCATTAATACTAGGAAATCCCGGCATGGAATGCTGTGGGACTATTCCGCATTCCTCTAGGAATTTAGCAAAAAGCCCTAGACGTTGTTCACCTGATCCGTCATATATGTCATAGTACTCACTACCATGGTCAGATTTAATGCCTTTAATTATTTTGCTAAATTGGTTCTCAATTTCAGCTTTATAAGCCTTGAACACATCCAATGACTGGGACTTCTCATGAATGAGTTACAAGTAGCCATAACATGAGTAATCGTCTATGAACGAAATGAAATATTGTTGACCATTTGAAGAAGCCATGGGGAATGGTCCACAAATATCTATGTGAATTAGTTCTAAGACGTCCGAAGCTCTATTGGCATCTAATCTCCTTATGTTTGTCTGTTTCCTTTTAATACAATCAATACAAACCTCAAAGTCTATTAAATCAAGGGCATCAAGAATCCCATTGGACATAAGTCTCTCAATTCTACTTTTGGAGATATGACCTAAGTGCTAATGCCACAATGAAGCAGAATTTTCATTGGTTAATTTGCGTTTCATACCACGTGAATTCACATACAAGGTTTCATTAAATGAGGCAACTATATCAAACAAATACAGTATCATAAAAGGATAAAGAACCAGTACCAATAATATTTGAATTCAAAAAAAGAATAAACTGACTATTTCCAAAAGAACAATACTAATCAAATTTGTCCAAAGCAGAAATAGAAACCAAATTCCGTCCATTTGGCTTCTGGCAACTCAGGCAACCCTGCATAGACACACTTATGTGAGTAGTAACACCAGAATCCATCCATCAAGTGTGTCTTGGTACTAAACTAAGTTTACCTCAGAACAAACCCGAGTGAAAAGTGTACCTTTCCTTGCATGCTAAGTATAATATTTGATACATTCTCTCTTCATGTGTCTAGGTTTATAACAGAAATAACAGTCAAGTTTTTCATCTTGGTTCTTTTGCTGTTTCCTTTGAGCTAGACCACTTGTAGCTTCCTTATCCTTCTTCCTTTTATTGTTCTTGTCCTTAGATGTACTTGCCAAGTGAGCACTTTCGGTTTTTTCTTACTTTAGCCGTTCTTCCTCTTGCACACAATAAAAAATGAGCTCATTCAGAGACCATTTGTCTTTTTGGCAGTAATAACTAACCTTAAATTGACTGAAATATGCAGGAAGATAAATCAAAACTAAATGCATGATCAAATCCTCAGACAGCTCCAACTTTAATGTCTTTAGTTTTAAAGTAAGATGAGACATCTCCATAATGTACTCCTTTATATTTCATTTTCCTTATACCTAATTGAAATCAAGCTTGCCAGAAGCGTACTTGTTTCAACCTTATCGTTTTTAACAAAACGCTTTTCAATTTCCTTAAGAAACTCCTTAGCAATAGTAACCTTTTAAGACACAGTGTGCCAAAAAGCTTCCGGAATTCCACCCTTTATGATCATAAGACTCATATGATTTGAATGATCCCACCTCTCTATGTCTCGTTTTTCCTCAATGAAACTTTTATCTGTAAGGTCAGCAGGTCGTTCAATCTTTAGCGCAAGGTCTAGATTCATGCAGCCGAGAACGATCATAATGTTTTCATTTCAATCCTTGAAGTTGGTCCCATTTAGCATGGGGATAGAATTGTCATTAGTAGATATAGTAGAAATAGATGCACTAGCTGAAAATATAACAAAACAAGCAAAATAGTATGTTCACATAGAATCCATATCAAACAATCACTAATTCAAATAATAGTGGGCCCCATCACAAGATACGTAATACAACGTTAATATTTAGTCTTTGGACATAAATATTAACTTATAAGTGGTGCTCTTGGTGTGGTAATCAAATATTGATAATAAGTCCTATCAAATAATAGTTCTATCTTTGGATTGACTTATTATTCACATAGAACACTTTAAAATTGTCACATATTTATTACCATGAGTGTGCATGCAATTCGACCAAATATTAATCTTCCTTTAGGCTAGTCAATATCTACATGATTACATACACACAACTATCTTAATATTCTAAATAAATTAATCTACATAAGAGATGTTACTTGGATAACACGTTGCTTCAATCAATCTATTTTAGAATATTTGACATCCAAAAGATATAATCAATAAACCAAAAATTGAATTTAATTGATAGAGAAAAGAAAAGAAAATAAAAATTAAAAAATTTATTAAAAAAATTTTTTTTGGGACGCTACACTGCCTAGGCCAGCGTTGTAGCACTGGAAACAAGAGCTG
>JAFMPE010127149.1:2145-12699 GCA_024759925.1 Ficus religiosa
TATGATGTATGATGTGTTTAAAGTTTATGAAATTGTTATGATATGGTTATGATTTAATTATGTGTGACATCATGAAGTATGTTCACCAATTCATATAATAAGAATAAGACCAAGGTATGAACTAATGAAAATTAAGTATGATGGCAAGCAAGCTTGCCTTGTGTCGTGCCGACCTGCATTAGGTTGGGTTTGGTCTATGGTTTGAGTTGAACTGGGCTAGCTGCCCCAACCACTCCATAACTACGCGTCATGGTACGTACACTTATGTTATAGGGCCCATTAGTATGTTAAGCTAAGAAAGAATAATGAAGCATAATGAGATCATAATTGGTTTATGCATGATTATGTTTTGTGTTGCGAATGTGAAAGTTATACTTGCTGAGCGAAAGCTTACGTCTTACGTCTATGCTGTAGGTAAGCAACCTAGCGGCAATCTGTGATGCAAGGTGGTTGAGCATGGTACTGCTAGCTATGAAATTTAGGATCATGACCGCTACGCATTTGGTATATTATTTTATGTTCAAACGTTTTTATTAGTAAACGTTTATAAGTACGTACGTATTTGTGTATGTGTACATTGTATAAAAAAAAAATTTTCCGCTAATTTCATAAGTAAGTATGAAGATAAGATATATAGGTAATAGCCTGCGTTAGGCGGGTCGTTACATAGTATATTCATTTTGTTGCTCAGTACTCTCGGTTTACTTGGATGTATTTCTTAAGACAAAAATCTGATGCTTTTGCTACCTTTCTTAATTTCAAAACACATGTTGAGTTGCAGTTAGGCTTCAAATTAAAGGGAATTTAAACTGATTGGGGGGGGGGGTGAATTTAGAGCATTCACTGATTTCCTATTCTCAAATGGCATTACGCATAGAACCTCATGTCCACGTACACATGAGCAAAATGGAATGGTTGAGAGAGAACATAGGCATATTGTTGAGATTGGTTTGACTTTGTTAGCTCAGTCTTCCATGCAATTTATATTTTGGGATGAAGCATTTAGAACCTCTGTGTTTCTTATTAATCATCTTCCCACACCCCTGCAAAATCACAAAACTCCCCTAGAAGTGTTATTTCACAAAAAACTGACTATTATCAACTTAGGGTCATTGGTTGTGCCTGCTATCCAAACATCTGTCCCTACAATGAACACAAATTCCAATTTAAGTCTAAATTTTGCACTTTTCTAAGTTATAGTTTGAATCAGAAGAGGTACAAATGTGAAGAATTTTTATTTCTAGGAACGTGATATTTGATGAATTTAACTTCCCTGTTACCAAACAAAATGTAGGTTTTTGTCAAAGATTATAAAACATTAAGTTCTTTGTTCGTAATTGGGACTAGTCCTGTTCTTTCTTTCTTTCTCTTTCTTTTTTATAACTACGTTATGTATGCTTGCTTTTGGATCTTTAATGTTTATCTGTATCAATGTTAACAATGGCTTAATTTGTTTGTAATATATTGGCTTTGTGCAACCTATATACAAGGCATCTAGAATACGCAAACTGAGTTGTGATGACAAGCATAAGGCTTTGAATTTACTGTTAAAGACTATAAAAAAGAGGTGTTCTTAGATTTCCTTAATTCTCTCTCTTAATGAAACTTTTTACTAGCCCTGCTTTTGTATTTCTAAAGGCTAATGAGTTGTAGCTTAACTTATACCTTTCCATTCATGCTGCAAGAGGCAGAGAGAGATGTATTACACTAGTTCCCAAAATAAACGTCTCACTACTTCTTGCCATTACTAAGTTTCTTTAGAAAGAAATTAGTTATAATGTCGTAGGGGAAATAAGAAATCTTGGAGAACATCTTTTAAAAAAAACAAGAAGAAAAGAAATGATAAGAAGAGATGAGGTCAAGTCAACATGGAAATCTTTATACTGATTTAGCGTTTTTCTTGTAACTTAGTTTATTTCTTTTCTGGTTTGTTGCAGTAAACTAGTCAACTAAGTACAAAGCAATTTTGGAGACTATAATTCAGTAAGTTTTATTTTTTGTTTGCTTTATCAATTTTCGTTTGTCCTTTCTTGAATTCACTTTTCATATCTGTATAGTATTTACAATGCTTTTATACCTTTATTGTTAGTCGTTACCAACATTGGTAATACCTTTATCTGTTTGTTAACAAGTAGAGGATGTAGAGAACATGGTCACGGTTGCTTATACACTTTTTCTTTTTTTGTGATAACTTTATTTTGATATTGCATAGTCTTGGAACTCCGATGGGAGTGTAGGTGTTGATGGCTTACAATTAAGTAGTAAACAGAGCAGGTATGCATAACTTTATTTTGATATTGCATAGTCTATAGCGGCGCAGCTATATCGGGGACTTAGCTAGGAATATTTTCCTCGCTACAAGTTTATGGCGACGAGTAGTGACTTATAGCGAGGAAAGAAATCCTCACTAAAGCCCATTTTTTTAGTAGTGATTCTGATCTGGAATCTGACTAGCTTGACCTGAACCTTTTGCCACTGGAATGAACCTCCATCAATGACTGGAAAAGTGCGATCTGCCATTGATGACGGTAAAGGAACCTCTGATATCATATTAGGAAAACGAAGAGAGAGAAACAAAGCAATCTAGAGAGAAAGTTAATTCTGTTATTGATCACAGAGAAAGAGTTCTATACAAATAAATAGGCTGAGGATTATCTATCTAACTCATCCTTCAGCCAATACAATTTGTACATGCGTAACAAGAGTTCTAACCATCTAACTAACGACTTAGCAGCTGAACTAATTACAGTCTTATACAACCACAACTGACTTTTGATTTAGATCTGTAGAACTCTCTTTGTAGTTTTTATTTTGTTTGTTTGTTTGTTGTTGTTGTTGTTGTTTTTATTTATTTTTTATATTTTATTTTTATAAAGAGGGAAATTTGTTTCTAGAGCATTTACGTGGCTTTTCATATGATGATATTTTTCCTAGTTGTACTTTTAACAACAGTTTGAAGGAGTTCGAATTTACTTAATGCTTTTCGAAGGTGGGTGCAGAACAAAATGAAGGATATACCAGAAGATGTGGTGGAGGAAATCCTGCTGAGGTTGCCATGTAAATCTCTAGCCAGATTTAAATGTGTTTCTAAGTCGTGGTACACTCTGATCCGTGACCGCTCGTTTATTAACAAGCGCGCCGATAGCTTGACATGGGCCTTCTCCTGCATATTCTCGCGTTGGACCTGGGAAGAAGTGTGTCAGCCATATAGTGCTCACCAACCTTATAGTATTCAACCAAAAAAAAAAAAAAAAAGTGTCTCGTCCTTATACTATTCACCAAAAGAAAAAAGTCTCTCGTCGTTAGACTTATTATTGCATTATTTATATACACACATATGTCCTATTTCTCTGTTAGGATCACTTAAGAAAGACTTTCATCCACTGTTTATTATATGATAGTGCTATTTAGGATTTTACGCCTTCTCGAGTTTGTTTTCTTTTTAGTGTGTCGAAGATATTGTAATCCCTAAGTTTTAGGGATCTTCTATTCCAAATAAAATCCGAATATTAGCTGGCTTTGCTGGCTGATTCAGATAATAGTTAGCTGTTTGTTTGTTTCCTATTTTTCTCCTTGTTTTTCTCCTTAGATTGGGTAATTAGTTTCCCAAGGATCTGTTGAGATCCTTGGCTATATATTCCCTCTGTATTCTTCAGAATAAATCAATGAAAAGAATTATGTTTTCTTTCCCTTAAATCTTCATGGTATCAGAGCCAAAAAATCATCCATGGATTATAGGGCAGCGATGACTGGAGCCTAGAAAAAAAAAAACCAAACAGGTAGCAATTCTACTTTGTCCTCAAAGACACTTCAACTACAATCCAGCAGCACCATCCAAATTAGTAGTGTGGAACAATCGAATCCAAATCCATCACTGCAGTTGACTGTTCATAAACTGACTGGCAACAATTATCTCGAGTGTGCTTAATCGGTAAGGCTTGCAATTGACGGCGAAGGAAAACTCGGCCATCTGACTGGAGAAGTATATCACCAGCCCCTGACAGCCTGAATTTGAGGTCATGGTGCTCAGAAAATTCTCTAGTGATTGCATGGCTCATCAATTTGATGGAACTCGCAATACGGAAGCCTCACCTATTCTTGCCAACTACAAGAGATGTATGGGAAGCAATTCGGGACATGCACTCAGATGTGGAAAATTCATCCCAAATTTTCGATTTGAAAACAAAGCTTTGGAAGGCGAAACAAAGAGACCAAGATGTGATGATTTACTATGATGAACTTGCAACGCTTTGGCAGGAGTTGGACCTCTATTATGAGGACGAGTGGGACTGCCCACAAGACAGTGTTCATCATAAAAAAAAGGGAGGAGAATCATCGCGTTTATGTCTTCCTAGCTGGACTCAACCAAGAACTTGATGGAGTGCGAGGCAGAATTCTTTGTAGAAAGCCTTTACCATCAATCAGAGAGAAGTTTTCTCTGAAGTTCGACGGGAGGATTCAAGGCGTAGAGTGATGCTTAAAAAATAGGAACCAAGGACTAGTTCCAACATTGAGAATTCGGCGTTGATCTCTAGAGGTCCAGATTCAGAGGAGAACAGGAAAATGAAGCCTTGGTGTGACTATTGTAAGAAACCTTGGCATACCAAGGAAACTTGCTAGAAACTCCATGGGAGGCCACCAAACAAGAAGAAGAAGAACGGAGGTGAAGTTAGGGCATTACAAACTATAAGCGATGATTCTCAAGGGCAACTAGTCAATTCAGAGATGCATTCCTTCACAAAGTAACAACTAAACCACTTGTACAAGCTTTTTCAATCTCCACAGTTCTTAAATCCTCCTTGTTCTTTGGCTCAAAAGGGTAATTATTTTATCGCAGCTCTTTCTTGTGAAAAATCAAATCCATATTGTTCATGGATTATTGACTTAGGTGCCAGTAACCATATGACTGGATCTTCAAAATTGTTCTGCTCCTATAGTCCATGTGCAGGAAACAAAAAAATCAAAATTGCTAATGGTTCATTGTCTGTCATAGCAGGAATAGGGTCCATTGTTGTCTCTCCCCCACTCACCCCTCATAAAGTTCTTCATATGCCTAATCTGTCCTATAATATGTTGTCAATAAGTAAATTAACCAGTGATATTAGATGTCAAGTTAATTTCTTTCCTTTATATTGTGAATTTCAAGAGCTTACCCCGGGGAGGACGATTGGCAGTGCTAGAGAACGTGGAGGACTTTATTTTTTTAAAGAAGGATCAAAACTGAAAAGGCCAGTACAAAGTATATGCTATGGTTCTGTCTCTTTTGTTGACAATAAAGAAATTATGTTATGGCATTATAGATTAGGTCATTCAAATTTCCATTATTTGAAATACTTATTGTCTTATTTGTTTAAGAATAAAATTCCTTCTTTATTGCAATGTGAGTTTTTTGAATTGGCTAAGCATTATCATTCTACCTTTCTTTGCAACCCTATAAACCCACAAAACCTTTTTTATTGATCCATACTAACATTTGGGGTCCCTCTAGGGTTGTTACATCCTCGGGAAAAAAATGGTTTGTAACATTTATAGATGATCATACAAGATTGAGTTGGGTTTATCAGTTAAAAGAAAAGTTAGAGGTTAAAAATGTCTTCAAAAATTTTTACACCATGGTTCTCAACCAATTTCAAACTAAAATCCAAATCCTTAGAAGTGATAATGGTAAAGAGTATTTTAATAAAACTCTTGGACCTTTTTTCCTCAAAAAAGGAATTGTGCACCAAAGTTCATGTAATGATACTCCTTAACAAAACGAATTAGCTGAGAGAAAAAATGAACGTCTTTTAGAAGTGACTAGAGCATTACTTTTTTCAAAAAATGTCCCTAAGTATCTCCGGGGTGAAGCAATTTTGATAGCAACATACTTGATTAATCAGACACCTTCTAGGGTTCTCAAATTCAAAACCCCGTTAAGTGTTTTTAAAAATATTTACCCTTTGACTAGGCTCATTTCTGACATTCCTCTAAAAATATTTGGATGTACAACCTTTATTCGTAAACATTATCACAGTAGAGGGAAACTTGGTCCTAAGATCACACGATGTGTCTTTGTTGGAAATGTTCATAACCATGGATGTAACTTTTTTTGAAGATAAACCTTTTTTTGGAACTCATCTTTACGGGGGAAGAGAGAAAGGGAAGATTCAGATGATGATGTTTTTCAATATTTTTTTTGTTGGGGGGGGGGGGGGGGGAAGATTCGGATGATGATGTTTTTCAAATTCAAGAATTGAATAATCTTGTTTTTCAAAATACTCGATAGGATAATGTTGCTGAAAATCAAAATTTTTTTTATCCTGTTGATTCAAATTCTACAACAATGTTGAATGAAAATCAAGGAAAAGAAAATGTTCAAATTGAGACTAATTTCTTTGAAAATTATGATCCAAATATTTTCAGCAACAAAAATTCTAAACAGGTAAAGCAAACAAGTGCCGATAATGTAGGAGAAAAGGTTCCCCTATATTTAGTGTCATTTGAAAAAAATAATCCAATAGAAGAAAAAGACAAGAACATAACATGTACTAAGTTGCAAACCTACTTCAGGGGGAATTACTGTTCAAAAGATAAAGTCTTCAACTCTCTTCAAAGCTATGAATCTGAAACGAGGAAAGAATCTGAAGCATCTAAACTCCTAGGTAAAAATTCCTCCATTAAGTCTTTTGATGATCTTGATATTACCATTGCTTCTAGAAAGGGTGTGGGTCTTGCACTAAACATCCCATGTCTCACTTTGTTTCCTATGAAAAATTATCCCCTACTTTCTTTGCTTTTACTTCACAACTCTCCTCTGTGGAAATTCCAAAAGATGTACATGAGGCTTTGTAGGTTCTAAAGTGGAGGAATGCTATTGATGAAGAGATGAGGGCTCTTGCGAAAAATCAAACATAGGAAGTAGTGGATCTGCCAAGAGGAAAGAAGACAGTGGGTTGCAAATGGGTTTTCACAGTTAAGTATAATTCAGATGGAACGCTTGAAAGGTACAAGGCTCGCTTAGTAGCCAAAGACTTCACTCAGACCTATGGAATCGACTACCTTGAGACCCTTGCTCCAGTTGCTAAATTGACTACTGTTCGAGTGCTACTGTTGATTATTGTTAACCTTGATTGGCTGCTTCACCAATTAGTTGTAAAGAATGCTTTTTTGAATGGAGACTTGGAAGAAGAAGTTTATATGGACTCACCACCAGCGTTTAATGAGAGGCTCAAATCAAAGATCTGCAAGTTGAAGAAGTCACTATATGGGCTCAAGCAATCTCCTAGGGCGTGGTTTGATAAGTTTACCCGCTCTATGAAGAACAAAAGATATGTTCCGGCTCAGAATGATCATACCATGTTTATAAAAAGGTCCAAGAAAGGTAAGACCGTTGTCTTAATAGTATATGTAGATGATATCATTCTTACTGATGATGAATTGGTAGAAATGAAATGGCTTAAGAGAAACTTAGCTCTAAAATTCAAAATTAAAAACTTGGGAGCATTGAGATATTTCCTAAGGATGGAAGTAGCATGTTCAAGGAAGGGGTTGATTGTCTCTCAGAGGAAATACGTCTTGGATCTTCTTAAGGAAACAAGTATGAGTGAATGCCGACCTATAAATACCCCCATGGATCCAAACCAGAAGCTTGGAGATGCTACAGATGGAGCACCGGTTGACAATGCTAGGTACCAGAAACTTGTGGGTAAGTTAATCCATTTATCCCATACTAGACTAGATATAGCCTTTGCGATGAGTGTTGTAAGCCAATTTATGCACTCTCCCTATAAGGAGCATCTTAAAGCAGTATATTGGATTCTGAGATACCTAAAAAGCACTCCAGGAAAGGGGCTCTTTTCAAAAAAGGTGAGCACATGACTGTTGAAGCCTATACAGATGCTGACTAGGCATGCTCAGTTACTGATAGAAGATCTACATCCGGTTAAATGCACGTTAATATGGGGTAACCTTGTCACATGGAGGAGTAAGAAGTAGAATGTTATAGCTTGAAGTAGCACTGAAGCAGAGTACCGAGCCATGGCACATGGTGTTTATGAGATGTTGTGGTTAAAAGGGATTCTTGATGAAGTTGGCAAACCAACGGAAGGTACTATGAAGTTGTACTGTGACAACAAGACTGCTGTCAGCATAGCTCACAAGTGCAACATGATAGGACTAAGCATGTTGAGATAGATCGACATTTTACAAAAGAAGAGTTGGAATCAGGAGTTATTTGTTTGTCATTTGTTCCTACAACGCAACAGATAGCTAGCATTCTTATGAAAGGATTATTCAGGCCTAACTTTGAGCTTCTCACCAACAAGTTAGGCATGATGAAAATTTACGCACTAACTTGACAGGGGGTTGTTGAAGATATTGTAATCTCTAAGTTTTAGGGATTTGCTATTCCAAATAAAATCCGAATATTAGCTGGCTTAGCAGGTTGATTCAGATAATAGTTAGCTATTAGTTTGTTTCCTATTTTTTCTCTTTGTTTTTCTCCTTAGATTAGGTAATTAGTTTCCCAAGGATCTGTTGATCCTTGGCTATATATTCCCTTTGCATTCTTTAAAATAAATCAATGAAAGGAATTATTTCTCCTTCTCTTAAATCTTCATAGCGTATAATGTTTTGCAATTTCTCTAGGGATTTTGTAATTTTTTCCTACTCGTCTTTCGAGTTTTGTTTCTGCTTAACTTCAGTTATTTTGTAGTGTTTTTTTTTTCATTATTATTCCTCTATTTATTATCATTAGTAAATGGTCAAAATGGTCCCTAAACTCTTTTATAGGTGATGATTTGGTCACATTGAGAATATCAGTCTTTGCATCCAATTTGGTTAAGATTTTAACATTTAAAACTGAGCTTTCAAACCCATGTATGCGAACATGTCATTGTTGGCCAAGTCTATTGTTATTAGGAAAGGAAAACAGAGAGAGAATTCACAGAGAGAGAGAGAGAGAGAGAGAGAGAGAGAGAGAGAGAGAGGGAGAGAGAGAGAGAGAGAGAGAGAGAGAGAGAGAGAGAGAGAGAGAGAGAGAGAGAGAGAGAGACATTGAAGCTTCCCAAACCGAAATCTAGGTTCAAATTGAGCTTGCCGAGAGGTAGAAAATATATATATATATATATATTTTGAATTTCAATGTAATTAGAAATAGTTGAAGCTTTATTTATTTATTTTTTCTTTTTAAGCACTATAACACCATCATTTTCTAATTATTTAAATATTAAACATTTATTTTGAAGAGGTTTAAAGTCTTACGACTGAAAAAGTAGATATTCCAAAAAACCTCTCTTAAAAAGAAACTGTAAACAACCATTTTTATTGTAGTATAAATAATATCGAATATACTATTATTTCAACCTTTTATTTAAAACAATATAACACTAGCATTGTAATATACATTAAAGCTGGTATTACATGAACTTGAAATGCTAGTCATCTTCTGCATTTTAAAATGGTAATAAATAGTATTTTTTTAATAGGGAAATATCTAAAACACCCCCATATCTTTAATCTAAATAATACTTTTGCCCCTCTTATTATGCAAATGCCAAAGACAACCCCATGTGCTTGTAAAATAAGTCACAAAATACCCCCGGAGGAATTAATACTTTGAAAATATCAAGATTTCCAATTTTAGTTTTGATTCAACAAAAGTATTCAAATGAATTACACTTCTCACGTTAATACCAGAAAGATTATTATTTAAATTATCCAAAATCGACAATATTACAGTAAAAGATCAATTTATAAAATAATTATAGTTACAAAACATTACATGACAAAATTTACATAGAAAAAGCATGACTGAATCTATATAAAAACTTAGCACATAATATTTAGCATTCAAAGAAAATTAGAAAATGGAGAAGCATATTTCACTCAAATATATATGCATTATAAAATCAAACAAACAAAACCCTAATTGGAATACTCAATGAGTTCATCTCTAGCTTCACCTAGAGAAATTTAGCCAAACATGCTCAATATTCTTACAAAAACTCTAAAGAAAATTAGGAGAAGAAAAGATAGAAAAATGACCATCTTTTGGCTCTAAACTTAACCAAAAATTGGTTAAAAATACAACACCCTCGCCCTCTTGAGGAACCCTCATTTTATAGCCACTAGAAAGGATTTTTCACCCAACAAATCCACCACCCAGGCTGGTAAATCAATCGGAAACTTGCGATAAGCCAGCTGGGACTGAGGATCAGGAGGTTGGATGCAAGGCCCGTGATTTGCAGGCTTAAGTTTCGGCCCAAGAAATATGCTAGAGACAAGAGGCGGTAAATTGGCTGGAGGGAGTTGGTGGACTGGCTGAAGCTGCGCACACGGGTTTGGCTGAGAACGCGGGTTGGGCTGAGATCACGGCCCGGAATCCGCGCGGGCTTGGAATGGTCTGGAGCTGGAATGTAATACCTAGATTTTTCCAATATTACTATTTCCTTTTAAAAAAATTAAATGTATACTATGGAGGTATTTTTAAAGAAGTTCGGTTAAGAGTTTTCTTACATTTTATGAGTTTTTATGGTTCAATAAAACTCAAAATGGATTGCTTAGATTAGCAACGGA
>JAFMPE010127162.1:0-10554 GCA_024759925.1 Ficus religiosa
AAAATGAGATACATCATCATAACCTTTTGTCTAAAAATGAGACTGGAGTAAAAATTGAAAAAGATAAGAACAAGAATATTATTATTTTTTAACAAGCATAAAAGGTTCAGATGTTGGCCTCCTCATCACCTCATTTTCAGCCTCACAGGTGGAATCCACTTCCCTATGAATGGTAAGGAAGAGATATACCTATAACCCAGTTTCTTACCGTCGTCAACTCGAGTCCTATTCAGAATATCACCAACCCAATGCATCCACAATCAAAACTGGAATAGAAATCGTATAGAAGTTTCATAAGGATCGAACGTGCTTGAAATAAGAGAATAAAAAATATGTCACCCCCTTTTACCATTGCATTCACCCTTGCGGTGTAACAAGAATATTATTATTATTATTATTGTTAGCTCACATATTTTCAAGTGAGATGATCTCTGCCCCCTTTTTTTTTTTTTTTTTTGTCTAATGTCCTGCGGACCCGCCCAAAGCCTACTTTAACTTTTCCTCTTTCCTAAATCGCACACAAGTTAAACCGCTTGTACACCAAACAAAACGACAACAATCAAAAAGTAACACTTTTTTCTTTCCTTTTTTTTTTTTTTAATAATTTTCCTCAAAACTCATCCGCACAGAATAATAATTTTTTATTCAATTTACAGCGTGTAATCCAAATGCAAAAAGTTGGTAGGAAGAAGATTATTATCACTGTCATTATATTATAATATAAGCAGAACAAATTAGAATATTCGGTGCAAAATTGAAAATGGAAACCAGCTTCTTTTATTTAGTTCAGGTCATGTTACAGTCAATCGAAAGACGAAAGTCTCTCTGAAATCAACAAAAAAATATCATCCAAACTCCAAAGGAAAAGGAAAAAAAAAAAAAAAAAAAACTCAGTAATTTTTCTTGTTTCTCTGTCCTTTCAGAAACTCAAGAGCCAACCAGAATCGAAACAACAACAACAACAACAACAACAACACAATCAAAGTGTGTGTGTGGTTTTTTTTTTTTTTTTTTGGGTTATTATGAGTACCCAGTTGGCAGAGTTTTCTTCTTATCTAATTTCTTTTCAAGTTTATCCTTTCGCTGTTCTTCTGTTCAAACTTTTTTCCAAATTTAATATTATTTTCTTTGCTTAATTATTGTGCTACGCTTTGTTTATTTGTGGTTTATTATGCCTATAATATAATATATATCTATGCAGCGGTTGCCGAATGCGTATTTGACTGTCCGTTGAACACTTTCTTTTCTAATTCTTGGACCTTCTCGAACTTGGATTTGTCTGAAAATGGAGACTGATTGCTTTTCTCTTGTTTTGGAGTTTTGGGTGCTCTGATTTTCACTATTTCCCATCTGGGTTTTTTTTTTTTTTTTTCCCCTCAACTTTGGTTTTTTGGTCACTGCAAGTGGTGATTCCAAAGACCCAGGTTGGGAAATGTTTTTTTTCCTACAATTTTTCTTTCAATTTTGTACTGAAATTTCGTTATATGTAGTTGTTTTAATATGCATGTAGCTAAATCGGAGTTGAAATCAATTTGGTAAAAGGAAAGTGTTCATATTGTTGATTAAAATGAATCACGTGGTATTTATAAAATAATGCATGGTAGGATCCACTTGACTTGATCTCTGCAACCTTTGATCATTAAATATAGAGCTTCAATATATATATATATACACACATGTATATGTATTGACTGAGCTAATACCCACTAGCTAGTTTTTTGGTCATAACATAAACAGTACTTTCTAAATCTAATGTCCTTTCGTTTTTGTTCCTTTTTGCTTGGCATTCAAAAATGGCGGTTTCATGACTTGTTGGCTTTGATGATGTCTGATTCAGGTCGAAAAAGCTGGCGGAATTGTAATTTTCGGAAGCAGCATCAAGCAGCGGGGTGCCGAGGATGAATCAGGCGAAAATCAAGAGAAGAGTGGGGAAATATGAGGTTGGGAGGACAATTGGCGAGGGAACATTTGCAAAAGTGAAGTTTGCGAGGAATTCGGAGACCGGAGAGCCTGTGGCTCTTAAGATTCTTGACAAGGAGAAAGTTCTCAAGCACAAAATGGCCGAACAGGTCGGTTTTAGCCGAACTTTGTTTGTCATTGGAAAAAAATCCTAGTTTGTTAGATCCTACTATTGTGTAGCTATTTATTCGTTGTTTTTGTTCTCCAAGTGTTTTCGTTAAGTTTATGTTCCTAACTTATTTTCTCAGATCAGGAGAGAAGTAGCAACAATGAAGTTGATAAAGCATCCGAATGTCGTTCGGTTATATGAGGTACTTGCCCGATGGGGGAATAGGATGAATGGCTGATTTCCAATTCGTGCTGAGTTCTTTAAATAGTTTCTCTCTTTGTAGGTGATGGGTAGCAAGACTAAGATTTTTATAGTTTTGGAGTTTGCTACCGGAGGAGAGCTCTTTGATAAAATTGTGAGTAGTAAAGTGTCTGTAATCCTATTCTTGGCAAGTGATTTTCGCGGTTCAAGACCGCCTTAATTTGAAAGAATCTTGTATTTTGTTTGTTACTGGTTCACCCCTTCTCAGATTTTGAGCTATGCTGATTTACTTTGTATAGAAAGTGTGAATCTTTCTTCTCATAAAAGTATTATGGTTGTTAAGGTGAACCATGGACGGATGAGAGAGGACGAAGCGCGAAGATATTTCCAACAGCTTATCAATGCAGTTGATTATTGTCATAGCAGAGGTGTCTACCACAGAGACCTGAAGGTACTAATCTGTTAGCACATGATGATCACGAGCCACAAGTACCGGCACAAGAAAATGAAAATTCATGGATTCGATTTTTTTTTTTTTTTTCCTTTTTTTCTTTTGCAGCCGGAAAATCTGTTGTTGGATGATAAGGGAAATCTTAAAGTTTCGGATTTTGGATTAAGCGCACTGTCTCAACAAGTCAGAGTAGGATTTCTACTTATCTCGTCCGAACTTTTTGTTTCTTTCTCCGTGCATTTCAATCTTTTTTTCAAGAATATTGATATGTTTTTGTATTGATCTGTATGTTTAAAAGAAGTTTATTTAGAACTTCTAGCCGGTGAACAGAGAAAAGATACAACCATCTGAAATTTTCATCCAATGCTTACTAAATTTCCTTTTTAACCTTTCCAAACTTCTCTCTCTCCATATATGTATATATATATATAAATGTGTGTGTGTGTGTGTGTATGATTCTTGTACTGAAAGTTTATGTTGACAGGACGATGGCCTTCTTCACACTACTTGTGGAACTCCAAATTACGTTGCTCCGGAGGTGTGGACCTTACCATGATTTTTTTTTGGTTGCTAATAGAAATATCTTTTTTTTTTTTTTTTTTTTTAAACACTTTTGGTGCATAGTCATGTGACGATGTCTATCGTGGTTTGTAGGTTCTAAATGATAGAGGCTATGACGGTGCAACGGCAGACTTGTGGTCATGTGGAGTGATACTGTTTGTATTACTTGCAGGTTACTTGCCTTTTGATGACTCTAATCTTATGAACCTGTATAAAAAAGTGAGCATTTTACTAATTCTACGGTGCAGCATCCTTAATTCTTCATCTTCAGTTGTTTCATTCTGTTTCTTTACACGCAGATCTCAGCTGCCGAATTTACTTGTCCCCCTTGGCTGTCTTTTAGTGCGATGAAATTGATAGCTCAAATCTTGGATCCCAACCCTATGACTGTAAGTAACTCACTTCTACTGTTTAGTTTATTGTTTGTATTCGTACCGAGAAATCTGGATATTGAGAATGTATTGGACTTTTGAACCAGTTTCCGCTGATTTCTTGCGAGAACCCTGCCTTCCCTCGCTCTTCTTACTAACCAAGCTTTGCTCCTGGAGCGGCTTTTGAAATGGCTTTTGAGAATTGTAACTCTCAGAATGGATTTATTGTCTAGATTTGCAATACTGTTGTCTAACGAGTGTCTTGTGTTTGTTATTTGTCTGAGGCAGCGTATCACCATACCCGAAATTCTAGAAGATGAATGGTTTAAAAAGGGCTACAAGCCTCCAGTGTTTGATGAGAAAGAAGATACAAATTTGGATGACGTAGAAGCCGTTTTTAAGGATTCAGAAGTATGTATCGAGGATGAACTTTGCATTTGATATATATCCCTTTTCCAAGCAACTTCAAACCTGCTGTCTTTTGTTGTCATGAAGAGTCCTCTCATACTTTGTTGGCCTTATAACAGGAGCACCATGTGACGGAGAAGAAGGAAGAACAACCAGCAGCTATGAATGCCTTCGATTTAATCTCGATGTCCAAAGGGCTTAACCTTGGCAACTTGTTTGATGCTGAACAGGTTCGCAGACCAGAAACTTTTCAACATGGCATTGGTTTATTTGAGAAATACCGTCTTTGCATTGATATTCGGCTTTGTATCTTTTCGGGATTATTTGGGGCGAAAGGAGTAATTAATTTACGAGATATTGCATATCCATGCAAGTGTTGTTCAGATCTCAAAATCATGCTGTTTACTGCAGGATTTCAAGAGGGAAACAAGGTTCACGTCCAAATGCCCTGCGAATGAAATAATTCACAAGATCGAAGAAGCTGCAAAGCCTCTTGGTTTCGACGTGCACAAGAAAAATTACAAGGTAACATATCAAATGTCATCTTCAAAAAGCTTTCGAAAATCACCGGAAACTAACCGATTCTCATTGCCTTCTGCAGTTGAGGCTCGAAAACATGAAAGCCGGAAGAAAGGGAAACCTTAATGTTGCGACAGAGGTACCTACCAATGTCTCACTCTCATAGACAAACTTTAATCAGTATCTTCTGCAACTGTTTCTTGAGTTTTTGTTTTATTTTATTTTATTTATTTTTTTATATTTTCGTGGTTAGATATTCCAAGTTGCACCTTCACTTCATATGGTTCAAGTGAGAAAAGCTAAAGGAGACACATTGGAATTCCATAAGGTATTTCTTCTGCAACGTTATTCCCCCCCCCCCAAAAAAAAATAATAATAATAATTTCCCTTGTATGTCTAGTGAAACATAAAATATTGAGAAATTTTATTTAATGCCAAATATACATTTATATACATGTATAACTGCAGTTCTATAAAAACCTGTCAACCTGCCTTGAAGATGTTGTCTGGAAAACTGAGGAAGACATGCAAGAAGAAAACAAGTGAAAACTAGTGTCCTTTCTGGAGTGTGATTAGCAATCTTCTTCTTCTTCTTCTTCTTTTCTTTTTTTCTTTTTTTCTTTTTTTTTTTTTTTTTTGGTTCCTTGGGTTCCAAGCTACCCGAAACTGTTTCTCCCGGTGTTCTTTATGTTCATTCCTTTTTTTTTTTTTCTTTTTTTTTCCCCCCCTTCTTTTGGGGTTAGAGAAATGGACTAAAATTTAATGTTTTTCCAAGTTATTAGTATTGGAAAACATGCTTATCATGCCACACCCAAATAGAATGTGCAGTTAGAACCTGTGTTCATCTTTCAATTATCGGTCACTCGTGTATTTATGAGGAAAGGAGAACTTTCGATCGGGTATTCAAAAATTACCCGACGTGGTTATGTTTTTAATTGTTCGCTTTGTACTGAATTCTGTCAATTTTTATATTCAATTACGGTTTTAACTAGATTTAACATTCAACAGAAACTCATGTCATATCTCCTCTAACTACTGCCTCTACAAAGCATTAAATTATTATGTCAATTTCTACCTTTTAATGCGATTTTAACCAGATTTGATTTGCTCTACTGTGACAACTACCTCTGAAATGGCCTTTTCTTATCACCATCCACGCAACATGCATACATACACACACATATGTATATAGAGTATTTTTCTTTATAGAAATATATATCTATATATATATATAATATATAAGATTTTTCTACTGTTCTTATGATATGAGTATCTCATAAGCAACATAATATGTTTTGTATTGTGAACTCGAAAGATAATAACAAAATAATGTTGCTTATGGATTAACATGTAAAACAGATGTTTTGAGGGGGTGTTTGGTGAATGAGTTTAGTTTAAGATTTTCAAGTTTAAATAGTAATTTTTGTTGACTTTTCAGAAAAGATAAAAAATTTTTTCAAAAAATACAGAAAACTTTTTTAGAAAAAGATAAAAATCATTATGAAGAAGTATAATTTAGTTTAAAATGAGTTGGATTATCAAACATACCCTAAATTTATCACGTGCTATTATATTTTTCTTTTAATACTACTACATTTATTCATCGAATATCACGTTGCAATATTTCCTATCATTATAAGGACCGTAGAATATATAGGATTATAGAAAATTCCTGTACATGAAAGAAAAGTAATTACCATTTTTACGTAAAGAATAGGGTTTTAAAAATATTTTAAATAAATAAATATTATTTATTTAAATATTTTAAAATCTTTTTACTTATTTTATTTGATTTTGTAAAAAATATTGTTTACTATAATTTCTGTATATATGTACAAGTAATATCATTTTTTTTTATGAATCATATATTATCATTTTAAATTTTAAGTGATCTTTACTATGGAACAATTTAAGTAATATTATTACACCAAAATTGAAGTACTGTTGGACGTGAAAGTTGAGGCAAATAAATATTCAAGTTAATAGATCTATGCCTTTTTTGTTTAAACATCCAGTTAGAAATTTTCTTTTTGAACGCTCGTTTGATGTTTGAATTGAGTTTGAGATTTGATGAAATTTTTAAATTTGAATTGAGTTGACTTTTTAAAAGGTAGTTATAAATTTTATTAATTATTCAAAAAAAAATAAAAATTAAGATGAAAAATTTAAGTTGAATTTGAGTTAAACTCATTCACAAAACAAAGGGGTTTTATTATAAAGTCGAGTGTAAGAAGTATTTTGTTCCGTAAAAAATTATGTGGCAGATTGTAACATGAATATGCCAACTGATAAACATGGGAGATATTATTATTCTTTTGTAATAATAATGACACGCAAGCAAAGCATTAAATAAGTCAAAAAATTAAAATTTTTGTCGCTTTTAAATTTTTTTTTTTTTTTTGAATCACTGTCAGTCGTCAAATCTATCTACCAAAGTCTTTTGTTCTCATTAGGCGTACACACGTGATTCTCGTTTAACTCTTTCTAACATAAAATAAAATGAAATAAAAATAATAACCGTACTAGCAAATATATATATATATATAAATATATGGACAGAACCGTTTTAAACCAATAAATTTATATTGAATTATGTTAATTTCTTAATGGAGCTACTTAAGGGCGATTTGGAACAGTCATTCCTATTGATTTTTTTTTTTTTTTTTGGAAATAAAGTCATAAGATTTACGATTTTTTTTTTTGTTCTGCTCCAATTGACACGAAATTTGTATATATGTTTCTATTGAAATATATAATCTTTTTCTATTTTTAGTTCTTTAAATTTGAAAAAGAATTAACATACACCTATATTTAGACAAATAAAAGACTGACAGAATACCGCCGTTGATTATTGATTAAGCATCTTTATCGTAAAATGTTTATAAAAAAGAAAAGAAAAATAACTGTGGATGATTGAAGGGCTATTTTTGTTGAGGAAGGGATTAGAGACTTTTTTTTTTTCCTCTTTTTATTTTTATTTTTTAATTCTTAAAGGAAGAATTGAAGAATTGATGTATGTAAAATTGGTGTCCATACTTCACTAATGTGATAACGTGATGGTCTAGAAACTCCTGCTTTCAATCTACACAGGCTTATCCCACGTGGGGCCACGTCATAGTCAAATTTGTCAAAGCAACTTTTTTTTTTTTTTCCATTAATGTCCTATGACTAATACAACAGTGTTTACATTATGCATGCATATTTGTCAAAGGATATAAATAAATAAATCAAAACATGATGCGGGCATATTATATAGGCTACCTTTTCGGCTGAATTAATATGCCACATTATTTCCAGCAAAAAAAAAAAAAAAAAAGGCCACGTTATTCCTGCAAGAAATTAGTGTATTTAACACTATTGCCCTTTAAGTTTGTTATCTTTTATATATATATATATATATAATTTACCTCTTTATTTCTAATTTTGGTAATTTTTCTATTGAATTTGTTAAATTATTGAAATGTACTCGATATGCTTAATTTTTTTTTATTGAATTAGTCACGAAAAGCCTGTGTATGCCTCATAAGAATTACGGAGACGAAAAACTTTATTTTTGAAAAAAATTGTCAAATGTTATACAAATCATAATGCAAATTTACTAATTTCAAATGTTAATTAAAACAAAATTAACTAAATCGTATACATTGTAATAATTTAGAAAGTTCATGAGGATAAATTATCAAAATGACAAATTTAAGAATAAATTATCAAAGGGTGATAAGTTTGAAGGGTATCAATACTAAATACCAAAAACTAAATACCTCAAGAAAATGAATATCATTTAACTAACCTGTCAATATTGAAATACATACGTGCATACAATTTTAAGAAAGGTCTTTTATTCGGGTGTTTGGATTTGTTGTCCTTTTTTTTTTTTTAATATATCTCAATGACTATTTCTCAATATTGTTTTGATGATTTATTTATTTATTTTTAAATACTTTTAATATTTAGAACTTTAACGTGATTAAATACTAATTTTAGATAATATATCATAGCATTATTGAGAGATAAACAATGAGAAATTTGAGTAAGTAAATCTTGACTCCTTATGTAGGAGGTGAGGAACGTGGATGGAAAATCTATTTAAAAAAAAAAAAATAGTGTTTGTTGAAGAAGGGGGAAGATTAAAGGTGTCAACAGTCAAATCAATATTAAAACTTTCAACCAAAAAAACAAAAAAAAAAGGTCAAATCAAAATTAAAATGGTGGTTGGTTGGGTGGAAATTGTTATTATGTTCATTAGAATGACTAGAAGGGAATTGCACATGCATTAAAAGAATAATTTAAATAATATAAAAATGTACGGTTGGCATTGTACCAATATAACCTAAGGCTGTGTTTGGTAGGAGAAATGAAGATGAAGAATGACCAGAGAGTTGGAGAGATGAAGAGAATTGGAGGAACGGAGAGTATTATGAAATATGAAGAGAATTGCATGAATATTTTATGTCATTTGGTAAGAGGAAGAGATACTTGAAAGAATATATGATATTTATTTGTCTAATTATTAAATTATCATTTTACAACGATTTATTAATAATTTTTCTATTGATAAAATAATCTTTTCAAACTCAAATACGAAGGAGAGCTTGTGGGTCCGGAGGGAGACTATCTCCCTCCGCCTCCAAACAGTAAGACTATACATTTCTTTTCACGTTTCTCTCTCCACCCCTCTCCATCCTTCAATCTCTGACTCCAATCAAACATTTGAATTTTTTTGAAAAATGACTAGATGTATCACAAAGAATAATATATCCTATGATCATGATGCACTATTACTCCGTAAACACGTTTTTTGACTGACTATCTAAATGTTCTTATCTTATATTGACCTGGTAAATTTTAATATACCATTAAGGCTCCTGTAATCACTTACTTCCTAAACATTTTAAGAATATATTAAAATTATAGGTATGAAAATGATCCGCATTTTAATTAGTTAATTAATAGATAATAATATTCATCTAACTACATTAACAGTATGATTACCGAGAGAGAGAGAGAGAGAGAGAGAGAGAGAGAGATAAATAAATAAACAAAACTTGTTCCATTCACATCAATAATTCGTCAAGAAATTTGGTGCTTTTCTTGTGTCTAACCTCTCTAGGCTTTTCACTGCAACAAAGCCTCCCAAAGCATTAACCACTTTCTTCATTGATTGATGTCCTTAAATTTATCATATTTTGATAATTTATTTCTCAAATTTTTTATTTTAATAATTTGTCTTCTAAATTTGTTAAATTGTTGCACTATACTTTAGACGGCTTAATAGGAAAAAAGATTTGGTCTAACGGATCAATAACAAGTCATACAATATCGTCCAAATTCAACCAATTTAAATACCTCAACCAATAGAATGTATTATAAGTATAGCCCAAATCTTGCAAAACTTCTGAAAGCAATTATACAATAACAAAAATGGTTACATACTCGTGCTGGTAACATGTTATAAAACATTAGGAAAAACTAATATATTGTAAGATAAAGTAAAAAGAATAAGAGGGAAAACACAAGGTAAAAATGAGGGAAGGAAAAAAAAAGAGATCATTTTCTATTCTTTTTGTCACAAGTAAGAGGTGAAAAATGTAAGTTTATACCACTAGAGGTAAGATGATAAGACATGAATTATTACATAGTTGATACTCACTACTAAGAGGGGAACTATGGAAAGATTTATACACAATTTTAAGAGGAGAATTATTGGGAGATTATGAGGTATAAATTTGATGTTATAATAAAGACCATCTATGTAGGTTATGAAATAACTATTGGTGGCATCCACACATAGTTGTTTTACAGCACTTCCTCTTTTCCTTCTTTTTTCCCTTTTTTTTCTTTGGACTGATTTTAAAAATAATCCCTAAATTATGTCACTTAAATAAGTTTGCCCTCCGAATTTTAAAATGTATCATCTAGTACACCGAACTTGTTAGTCCCTATAAATGTGGACTAGATTAGATACAATGCCGGAT
>JAFMPE010127163.1:0-23877 GCA_024759925.1 Ficus religiosa
AAAAAAAAAAAAACACACAAACACACACACACACATCTTTAATTAATTATTATCTCCATTATAACATTTTCAGTTTCTTTTACCTCTCCAATTGAAAAAGTACAGAAGGTCAAAATATATATACATATATTTCCACATGGACCATGAGATTGGATCTTAATGATAAGATTTTTTGTTATTTATAAAATATACTTTTTTCTGCTTTATTTAAATTTCACTAGCTAGATTTCGTTGTTTGTCTAAAGAATTGATTTTCCCGATCAATTTTATGTAATAATACTCATTCAGTTTTATGTAATAATACTCATTCAGTTTGATTTCTTTTACAGTGAGAGCATCTGAATCGAATTGAGAGCACCCGTCTTTTGTATTATTTTACAATATAATTTTTTTAAATGAATAATGGACATAGCTAGGAATTAGCACATGCATCTAGACATCCCGACTAAGTATCGACACCCCTTTAGCATCCTCTTCATTTTCCTAATCCATTGGTTTATTAATTAAAAAGAAAAATAACAGTGATGTTTTTGAAAAGAACCAATGAACAAAAACCAACCATGCAAGCAAAACTAAACAGACAAAAAAAGCCTAACCACAGAGTACAAGAGCTGGAAGCCAGATTCAGAGGATTAAGCCTTAACTTACACCTTGAACAAGACTTCAAATGTGCATCGTTAACAATTCTCTAACCAAAATCCAGTGAGAAAAAATTAGAGGGTAAAAAGAATACATGTTATTACTTATAAAGTCGACTATATCTTTGTTAATCACAGTAGCATAAAATTTCAGGACGTTGAACCACCAAATGATTTTGCCTAAATGAATTGCATGAGAAGCAAACTTATCCACTACATGATTATTTTCTCTACAAATGTGTGAAACTCTGTAAGTTCAATTTAATTATTAGATAAGAAGAGAAGAAAATAACAATTTTGACTTGGACTCTTAATTTTTTAGTTAAATATAACCCATATATATTTGACTTGTTTTGCTGAATTAAATCTATATGGCTTAATTACAAGATGATATGCACGTAGCCAAGAGATTATATGTATATCAATATCACAGTTAAATGGCAAAAGCGTGGACAAACGGAAAGGCCATTTCTAGCCAATATATCAGTGCACCGCGAGCATGGTGAATTCTATGTTGTGGTTGTAAGTATAAAATAATAGTAATGTAGAGTTTGAATCATTTATCCTCAAATTTAAAAAAAAAAAAAAAATCGTATACCTGTTTGTTTTTTCTCAAAATAAATATTCGAAGAAAAGGGTAATGTGACTGAATTGAGTGGATAAAATAGTACAAAAGATTGACAAAGCACTTAATTCATATTTTAAAAATTCTTCGTGGAAATTTATGTGCCTCTAGTCTTTATCAGCTTCTTCTTCTTCTTTTTTTTAATTAGTATTTTATCAGTAACTCAGCAGGTTATTTGTTAATGCATCGTGATCACAAAGCAAGTGGACAAGATGTCGGCATTATTATATCATATTTTGTGGAAAGTGATTACCCTCCTAATTTATAATAATTTTTCTTCCTTACAAAACAAGTTAATGACATTCTCAAATCAGTGTCGTATGGCGTTCAGCAACAAAAAATAAAAAAATAAAAAAAAGAAGGAAACAAAAGGAGTACCAAATTGAGTCGAAGGCCATTAAACATTTCACGATGGCCACTTTTATGTCTTTCATCAGAGATTGGACTTATTTTTTACTAAAATAGATAGTGCTCAATATATCACTTATAATTTTTTACGTACGTTCTTCAATTTAAAACCAAAATATGCAATATTTATTATTATCATTATTGTTTTCCATAGCTAACTCTATCGCTTGGCGCGCGATCATATAACTAAAAATATGGAATTCAATTTTATAACAATTTTAAAGGTAAATCACCCAATTCTTTTGGATTTTATTAGAAGTGCAATGAATGGGGCTCAATACAGTCACTTTCGGTCCAATATATAAAATTCCTAATTCCTTGTCCATTTTTCTTTCTTTCTTTTTTTCTTTGGTAAATTAATTCCTGCAGTTGAAGCGTTGTCCTAATTACAGATAAACTAATCCCAAAACGTGACATCAACAAATGCACTCATATATCAATATATATTTATCTTGACAAAGGAAACAAAATTAAAAGAATGACTTTGGATATCCCACGTTGAAGTCCTTGTAGATCGATACTGAAATAAACAGTTACAAGAATCTTTGTTTGAACTTTAGCAATATTAAGCAGTATGACCTTCTCTTTTTCTATTCTTAATGAAAGGCTCAAGGTTTTAATTTTCATGCTACGCTTATGCAGCATTGAAAATATCGATCGGTGTAGTCTTTTTGATATCCTCGTCTTGTAATTTTTTGGATATATTATTATAACAATTAGTTGATTTTAATATAATACTTTTCACTAACACTTTCTTTTATAATAATAATAATTCTAAAAAATTTATGAAAAATTGAATAAAAATCGATTATCAATTTTGAGATAAAAATAAAATATTATTATTATTGGATCTATCCGGACAAAAGAGATTTTCCAAAATTATTATTATTTTTGCTACGTACTTGTCTTTTTTGTTATTACTAAATAGATTTAAACAAAGTTGACTTCTTTAATTCCATAATTTAAGAGAAAAAGGTCGGTCCAATAATGATACAAACTCGGCTGAACGCTTGCGTGAGGGAGACATTGTAAAATGAAGCAGGTCCAGCAGGATGATGCAAGGTCGAATTCGAATATATAAGAAATAATTATAAAAATAATCAATCATTGAGGAAGACAAATATGTATGGTTTTTTTTTCCCCCACTTTCTATTCTAAAGTAATATGTATTCATTTAGATCTCTAATATATAGCAATGATAAATTTGAAACACATATATCTCTATCCTGTTGTGATATTCTACATGAATTTTTTCATGTGAGTGTGTCTTTGAACGTTCACTTGTTAGATTAAAAGCTTCTAAATATCAAATCTATAAAATTTTAAGCTGACGAAAATCAGACAAGAATAACCTATTTGTAGTCGAATCCATTAAAAGCACATATATTGAAGACAAACGTCATTTTAAAAGAGTTGAAAATCGATTTCTTATGGAGTTTGCATTTTTCTTTCTTATAAAGTTCTATTATATATGTAGAGGGTCGAATTTATAATCAAAGAAAAATAGGGCCAATGACCGAAACAGGACGACGGACAAATCATTGGCCAGTCGTCGGCGTGTCATTTGTGAGTCACAAGAAATAAAGTAAATTGCAAGAAAACTAAATAAAGACAAAGACAACCAATTTTATAGAGGCTCGCCTGTAATCTCTAGGCTACATCCTCTGTAGTGCTTCCGGGAGCTTCCACTATATGTAAAGGGCGTTACAATGGAGATTTTGAGCAAGAAAAGGGTAGAAAGAGATGGGTTATCATGTGATACAGAGAGATTTAGGGAATTTTGTGAGTATTTTGCTGAGTGCAATGTCCTGGACGTCCGAAATGGTTGAAATAAGAGGATCCTTAGGCTTGCGGAGTAAGCCTTGATTTAGAGGGACCGGTTTGATGCCTTGAGTTACTTGATTCTGGTGGAATATGCCCTGAATGCTTATGGGTAGTTGCCATTTTCTGTATTACTTGACTTTCAATTTGAGAATGACTAGAAGATATCAGGAAACTGCCTTTTCTGAGAGATCTGATCTTGCTGGCTAGTTCCCTTGGCTGATATGTTGGATTTAGTTTCCTGATTCTACCCATGAAGTCAACTTTCCTTATTTAGCTCTGTTGACCTTCCAGTCACCCACCAGTCATTCTCTTGTTGTCCAAGATTCATTCCCGGGTCTTCTAAACTACCTGTTGTGAGTCGTCCTGTGCTCTCCGATGACTTATTTGGGGCACGTGTACGGTGAGAGATGTGGTATGAAATTTGATCTCAACAGTAAGCCCCCCACTCCATAGTCTATTATAAGTCAGTTTAAGGAGTATTTCTGTCTGAATCGTGCTTTCTGGCGACTAGCGGATGACTCGTCATCAACTCCTGGGTGACTCACGCGCTGTTTAGGATGGTTTTGTACACTTTCAAACACATGTCATCTTTTGGGTTGAGTAGCGGTTGCAGGTGGTTGAGAAGACATGTTGCAGTTGACGTGACTCGCTAAGCGCACTTTCCAACATTTGAAATGATGAAAAACCAACACTTGATCTCGACCGTTGATGAGAAACAATCCTGGCCCTTGATTCTAATTTCTGGGAAGTTAAAATCAGGATTTTTGAAAAACTTTGCATTTCTTTTACCCATTTTTCCTTCTCTCAAAAGCATTCTCTCTCCCAATTGCTCCCACGTCCGAAATCCTTCAGCTTCTTCTGCAATCTTCTTCACAGGTATGATTTCTTCTTCCTTTGTCTCTTTTCTTTTGTTATTGTTGCTTTTCCTTTCCGTGCGACTTGTGAATTGCTGTGATTTCTCAGGTTTCCAGCTCCGAGTGTCATCGAGTTTGAACTTTACCTCCATTAGAGTCTAGGCCATGTCTGCTACGATGGATAACTTGTTGAAGATGTTCAAGGCGGCTCGTGATACTACGGGAGAGCCATTGGGCACTACGCCATTGGTAGCCGATGTGAAAGCTCTACCGATTTGCTCCGCTGTGCTGATGACGAAGGATGATGATCCTCACTATGTCGGCTGGGGCCTTCTGGAGGAATACCTAGAGTTGATTTTGACTACAAGGAGGTCAAGGGATGGCGAGAGGAGTTTGACATTCCGACTGAGATGGAAGTGCATGCTCCATACCCAGGAGAAATGGATGATAATCCTCTTAAGGGTTGGTTCGCCATTTACAAGATCGTCTTCTTGCTGGGGTTGACCTTCCATATGCCACGGTTGACTTTGGCGGTGTTGGCGCACTATCAAATCACTTTGGGCCAACTGATGTGAATTTGTGGAAGGCTATTCTTAGTGTGCAAGGACTTACAGATCAAGAGAATCTGACTATGGGTAAGGAAGATTTTCGAGCCCTGTACTTCTTTAAGTAGAACTCCGATTCCAGAGGCCTGTTTGCCTTCGTGAAGAGGAGTAGAAATACTCTGAACTTTGAGGAGATTACCAACTCTGACTGCCACTGGAAAAATCACTACGCCATTGGCCTTGGATTGGTGGATGCTGTGAGTTGCCCATGGACAACTTCACTCATCTGGGGTCGGCCCGATGAGTCGTTTGAGCAATTCATGGGTTGAGTTGATTCGGTGTAACTTATTGCTGCTTGTTGATAGGTTCTAATCTTCTTTGATTGCTTGTTTTGTAGATGGCTTCCTGACGAAAGCCCCTCGGTTGTCTACCAAGTTGCTAATGCGGGTGAGCAAGATTTTATTTGTGTTTGAGCCTCTTTCTCCTCATTCTCAAGTGGCTCGCAGAACTAGGTCATCTACAAACATGTTTGGTGAGTATTGAAAAGAAAATGAAAGTTTTTCAATTTGTTACCTCGCTTTTGGTCTTAACGACTTGTTTTGCAAGAAAAGGAAAGAGCAAAGTGGAGCCTCTATCTGCCGGTGAGATGTCAAAGTGTATGTCACGACGCAAGCCCACTTCTCACAAGGGCAAAGCTCCTGCTTCTTCTTCCAAGCTAATCACACTAGATGATGAGCACTCGGATACTCCTTTGCTAGTCGCTTGTGCTTTGATTCCTAGGCCACCAGAGCACAAGAGGGGGGATGAAGAGTGGCGCTTTGCACTAACGATTGCGCAAGGCCTATCTTTCCAAGAAAATCATCATGCTGCTTCCTAGAATGGTGGAGCCTTGATGACTGAAGTGTTAGGAATGCCGTAAGAGTGAAAGACATTTTAGTTGTCTTTTATTTATTTTGAATTTATTTTGAACTAATTAATAATATGTTTGAGGTTTTTTCTTTACATATTTGTTATATTGTCCTCATCTAGATTTATATGTTAAAGTAAATGTAAGCAAATATGGCTCATTGACTACTTGGTGTTTAAACTATTAGAATGTTGCATGTAATAGATTTTTGTATGAGAGAAGACAATATTTTAAAATAAGTAGTCTAAATCTATAGTCCGTAGTCTATGGGGTTTTAGTGAGCATCTAACTCATACGAAGATTATTATATTGTCTAAAGCCAATTGGGAAGATGGTTTGTCTTGATCATTTGAAGTGCGCCGACTCTCAAGTAGAAACATAGATACTGCCCAGTCGTGGTGATATATTGAACTGGACCAAAGTGTAATTAATTCATAAGTCTGCTTGATTAGATTAATTCACTTTTGACGGTCATTTTGCAATAACCTTAATATTGAGTCAGTAAATGACTTTATATTTATGATTTGTGTACTTTGATGCTCCAAAGGCTAAAGCGTCTTGGAGTAGTAAACTATTAGACCGGTTCATTGGGTACATGACTTATATTCGATATGAATTTTGCTCATAGATATGGAATCACAGCTCCTATAAAAAGTAAAAGTTATCCTCTGAAACGGCATTATACATGATGTGAAAATGGATGAGGCCTCGAGTTGTTTGCTAGGCAAATGACTAATTATTCACTTTGGGTGAATAATCATTTTCTTGTTGGATGTATAATTGATTTTTAAGATAGCGTGATCAAAAGGCTAAACGGACTTTGACATTATGTTGATCGTGGATATCATATTATGGTGTTGTATATATGACAAGGTCATTGGATTATGGCTACACATTGGCTTAAGTAATACGGTATATAATTGGGAGTGCAGTTTCATGTTTATAGTAGTATGACTGTGAAACTATTAATTGTGTAATTAAATTTATTTGGTATAAAATAATTAGTTACATAGATTATTGGAGCACATATAATATATATGTCCAATTGGCCTATTTACTAGCTCAATATAATTCCTTAACGGATGATAATCAATTGGGATATTCATTATAGCTTTAATTCTTAGACTTAGTGAAGAGAAAAATCCGGAACACCTCCCACAAAGTGTAGGCGTTTTTTTTTTTTTTTTTCCTGCTAAAGGTAGAATTTAAATTTTGTTTTATTTAATTAATTGGATAAATATTTAGTTTGGATAAATATTTATTTGAAGATAAGATTTGAAATTTGAATTAATTATATTTATCTTTTATAATAAATATGAGATTAATTTAAATTAAGAGATATAAATAAATTATTTATTTGAATAATTAATTTAAATATCTAGATAATCTCATTTAAATAAATATTTTAAATTAAATATGATAATTATTTTATTTGGATTTGAAATTGAAACAAAATCTTATCGTAATCTACCTTGTGTAAGCGTTTTTTTTTTTTTTTTTTTGAAGATAAGGGAAGGAAAATATTTTCTTCTTATTGATTTTATTTAGATAATTATAAAATAATTATTTAATTCAAATAACGTTGCCATGATTTTATTTTGAATTTAAATTGGAGTTGTGGAACATTATCCATGAAGATAAAATAATAAGATAATTGGAGATAAAAATTTGAATCAAACTTTGAATCTCCTACACCTATTGTGGATGATTTTTTCTGTCTCCCGAGTAAGAGAAAAAACGCAGATTTTATTTTAATTTTTTAATGTTTTAGTTTCTTTTGTGAATAAATTTAAACTTTTTGGAGATTGGATTTGTTTTTAAGATTTCGTTTTTATTTGCTGTATACACCTTCATTAAAACAATATTCAGATTACAGTCCTAATTGATAATATTATTAACTTTTTGAGTTAAAATAGATACTATGACGATTAATATACGGGAAAATTAGGAAATTAACCATAAATTTGGTACCTCTTTATAATTTTTTCCTCTATAAGAGTAAAGTTGATAATTTTGTCATTTCATAACATTAAATTAAAAAATTAAATAAAAATAGTAAATAGACAAAAATACACTTATCTCTTTATTTTCTTCTATTTTTTATTTGTTAGAATAGTTTTCATATATCTCCGACTCCATTCGCAGGCCAGCATCTGGTCACCGGCCGCCGGTAGGTCACTAGTCGCTAGCTGTCGGTCGGTCTTCGGTCGCCGATCGCTAGTCACTTGTAGGTCCTTGGTCGCCAGCCGATCACCAATAGAATGCAAAATGAATTATATCAGAATCCAAAACGGTATTGGATTGTATGAGAATCTAAGAAGGCAAAACAGATTCTGATAGAATGTAAAATGAAATATATCAAAATGCAAAATGAATTTTATTATAATGCAAAATAGATTTTACCAAAATCCGAAAAGGCAAAACATATTCTAATAAAAATGCAAAACGGAATCGGATATAATGCAAAATTTATGTATAGAGAAAAGTATTTAGAAGTTTTTGCTTTGAAAATTGATATAAATATATATTTTTTTCACTTTGCTTGCTTAATTCAATAAACTGTGTTCTATGTTTAGTGCTATATATTATATATATATATATATATATTATATGCACACATTCACTTAGACCTATACATATGCATATATGTATATAACTACAAATAAATTTGGAGAGATTTAAAGAGAAAGAGAACGCTAGTTTTTTTAAGGATTTCATTGGGATCATTGGTCACAATCCAATCAAGACGCCAGCCAGGTGCAGACCATCTCTTTGATACAGACCAAGCGTAAAAACTAGATATAAAGATGGTAACGAGCGTCGCTGTTTCCATTATTATAGACATAATGAATTTAATGATTTTAGTGTTGTGAAATTTGGAAAGGTACTTAAACATTTCGATAGAATCCATTGGAAGCATGTGTTATTTTTCTTGTGAATGATTTTCTTGTTTTCGATGGTTTGTTTGCCAAGAAAATTTATTTTTGTTGGTTTGGTTTGCTTTTTAGTGATTTGTTAGTCGGTTTGCTTGCTTCCATTTATTTGCGGAGAAAATTTTGGTGTTGTAGGGTGAAAATAAAAATGTTAATGATTTTGTGTTTCAATCGGATATGCGAAAAAAAAATATATATATATGAGAATCCATTTTGGATTCTATCATAATCCATTTTGGATTCTACTATAATCCATTGTGCATTTTATCATAATGCATTTTACATTCTATCAGAATGCGTTTTGCATTATATCAGAATGTGATTTGCCTTCTCAGATTCTAGTAGAATCCATTTTACATTCTGATAGAATCCATTTTGCATTCTATCAGAATTCATTTTGCTCGTTTTGCATTTTATTAGAATGCATTTTGTCTTGTCGGATATAATCCGTTTTGCATTCTATCAGAATCCGACTTTTTTGCATTTTATCATAATCCTTTTTGCCCATTTTGCATTTAATCGGTATCCATTTTGCCATCTCAGATTCTGGCAAAATCTATTTTGGATTCTAACAGAATCTATCTGACTATCGGAGCCGGATACGTCCGGCCATCTTTATTGAAGTCCAGAAAATACATATTTTGTTAGAATCCATTTTGGATTCTAATAAAATCTCTTCAGTGACCAACATCGATATTGATGACTAGAGTCGGATATATCTGGTTATCTTTTGTTGAAATATGAAAAAAAAAATAAATTTCCAGCAACCAATGAACGTAGCAGGATACATCCGATCATCTTTGTTGAAATTTGAAAAAAAAAAATTTCAACTAGAGTCCGGCCGATGATTGGAGACTAGCTGGTGACTGGAGATCGACCGGTGACCGGAGACAGATCGGTGACCAGCGATCGGAGACAAACTAGTGACCGGCGACTAGCCGATGAACGGAGTTGAGAGATATATAAAAAAACATTCCAATAAATAAAAAAGAAAAGAAAATAAAGGGGTACGAGTATTTTTGACTATTTACTATTTTTTCATTTAATTATTCAATTAAATATTATGAAATGATAAAATTATCAATTTTACTCTTATGGATGACAAAATTATAAGGATGTATCAAATTTAGGACATTCTTGCTAATCACCCTTAATATCTTTAAGTAATAGCATATATGCAAGTCATACGTTAATTCCGTAAAAAAAGTTGAAATGATAATCAAGGGATGTTTGCTACACATTTCTACAGTTAAAGGTGTAAATTGTTAATATTACAAATTACAGGGTCAAATTATCATTTTACGATAAATGTTTTGTGCAGCCGTTAGACGTTGAGTTGAAGATAAAAAGCCTCCAATATTTTCGGATTATAACAGATTATCTTTATTGATTTGCCAAACAACTTAATGGTCAAATTTTCTAAAGAGGTGCTTTTGGCTATAATATTTTATGACATAGTGAATCGCCTTCTTTTCATGATCAATTTTGGCAATAGAAGATTTTGTTATAATTACAGAATTCCGTTAAAGTATTGCCTTAAACTTCATTATTATGTGCATAAACTAAAGCTGTGGGCCTATCTAGGGCTAGCATTATTAAATTGTTTATTATTCAAGTCTCTTTTTAGCCTAGTAATGCTTTTAACTAGGGTAAAGCTCATACGTTTTTCAACGGGGGTTTGGTTTCCAGCTGACAAATTAGGTAAGATAAATAATCGGTTTTAATTACGTCTTTAAAAAAGAGTCGAGCATTTTTCAAATTGAAAAATGACAATGACCATTAAATAATTGATGTGATGAAAAAATAGATTCGATTAATTACTGATTAATTGATAAATCACATTAGTTAAATATAAATTTTGACCAAACAATGAGTAACGATTAATGATCAATCACTAATTTAATATCAGTCAATCACTTATGGATCATCTTTTAAATACAATCATTTTTATAATTTAACAAAAATTTAGACAAGTTATCAAAATAATATTTTAAAGAAATCATTTTCTCACGAATCCCTAAATTAATAAGTGATTGTTGAATATCATGGGGTTATCGATTCTTGCAAACCCTTTTTTCCAACAGAAAAAAAAAAAAAAAAAAAGGAGCTCCAAAGAGGATTACAAATCTTACTTTTCATTATATTAATGTTAAATATATTAAAACGCTTCAGTACCTAATGAAGAGATTACTTGCCCTTTCCTAGTTTGTGAGTTATTAAAAAAAACATTGTGAAAAAAGCCCGGAACTCCTAGCCAAAGTCCATTCCACTTATTACAGTCGCCAACCCCACCACACCAAATGAGGAAAACCATACTTAAATTATTAGAATGAGGGTTTCAACCAATATATATATAAAAAATATATATATATATATATAATTAGAATGAGAACTAAATTTTTTAATTTAATCAACCAATAGACAACTTGGATGTGTATACCCTTTTTTTTTTTTTTCCTTCTTTCTTTCTTCTTCTTAAACTTATTAACAACTTGTGAACAATATAAAGTTTTAGATAATAAATGTTTTTTAGTGGTTTGCGTTTTATTGCACTTCTACCCTTATAACCTAGGTGTAACTTTGGAACTTTATGAGCTATCTCTGTGCTATTCCCAAGAACGGAGCCACTCATGACCGAGCATGGATTTTTCTGTCTACTGAACCTATTTTTTTTTTTCTTCTTCTTAAAATTGAAAATCCCTATACATAAGCCCTCCAAAACTTTATTTTTTGGTTACACCCCAACTAAAACAATAGACCACTTCAACGGTTGGACCTATTCCCCGAGGTCGTTTGAAACTCATGCCAATAGTGGCCATTTAACATGCATCCGGTAAAATATAAAATAAAAATAAAAATAAAAGATTGAAAGAAGAGAAACGAGATAGGAAATTCAAGTTTGTGCCCTTTTACCAAAACAAAATGTTGAAGCTAATCAGATGTAATTCAAGCATATAAACTAGCAAATATATAAAAGGCATGATTCCTACCGTGTCATTTCATCTTGACATGAATTGTTCACTTGAAATTGTTGACGTACGGCTAAGAATTGATCCTTGAGAACTATTGGGGTGACAAGAAACTGGATAATCATCAACTATGGTTTTAGATTTAAAGGCATGAAGGTGCCGAAATCGTTGGGACAAATCAAGTTACGTCAGAATACTGATATCGCAGACATCTATGCTATTTATCAACGTAAATGAACTTCAATGGTTATGATCTTAAAATTAGAGAACATTTTACAAGAGAGAAAAAAAAAAAAAAAAAAAAGGTCAACTGCCCGCTGATCATGGAAAATACCTGCCTTGACATATTATAATTTTCTACACAAAATAATTAAATAATGACATTGTTTTTTAATGCATTTTATGCTTAGTATACTATATGCATGGAACGCGATATATTTAAATTTATTTATTTTATTAGTCGTCATATCAGTTGACAGTAGGTAGATAAGTAAAGAAAATTTCAACTGCTTATGATCAGTACTGTCCTTGTGTTGAAATTTGATCCCCTTATACTTACCCAAAATGAGAAATTATAAAGGCATGTCTCACAATAATTATTTGTTGGATTTATCAAACAAATACCAAAACGGGCTAGAAGAATCTCCGTATCATATTTCGTCTAGACAACAAATATTTGTCCCTTTCCGAGTTTTTTTTTTTTAGCCGGTTAAATAAAGCAACTGACGGGGCCAGCCGGTCAGATGATGTGTGAATTTTGAATTTATTAGACAACAACAACTGACCTCTCGAATGCAATGCATGAAAATGATTTCAAATTTGGGGAAAAAAAAAAAAAACACGTTGTTTTAATTGAAAATTATTCCGAACACACATAAACATTATCAAATTAGGACCTAAAACTATTTATCAAGTCGATTATATGTATGTTGGGTTGACCGAAAGCGGTTGCTGTAAAATAAACTGTAGAATAATAAAAAGAGATAAAGAAGATAAAGAATTTATAGATGTTAATTTGATATGTCTTTATGCTAGTTTCTTCCCCTTTTCTTTTTGATAATGACCAAAATTTCTGTGTTAAAAGATTTTCATAAATTTTACTGTTGAAAAATATCTACCAAAACTATAATTTTTATAGAATGTAAAAAATAACGGTTCACATCATAAAAGTCTCCTAAATTTACCCTAGCTACTTGATAGAAAAATAAAATTTTAACCTATACATATTAAACTGATTTCGGATTTTTTTTTTAATAGACATTTGATTTGTCAAGTTACTATTATTCATGGTTCATTAGTTTCTTTCCATTTATAAAAATGAAAAAAAAACAAAAAAAAACAAAAAAACAAAGTCATACCTTATGTTAAATAATAAATAATATATGAAAAAAATAAAATAAAAGACAAAGTCAAACTTATAGAAGAAAAAATCTATTCTTATATGAGAGAAAAAGTCGTACAGCATGCATATAAAGAAGTTTAGTACACATTTAGCCTTTGTTTGATATCTTAGTTTTAACTCAAAATTTTCATCTTAGTTTTTATTTTTTTTCTTCTAAAAAGTCAATAAAAATTATAACTAGTTTTTGAAAAGGCAACCAACTCTAACTTAAAAATTTCACCTTCAACCGTTAAACCAAACGGACGCTTAGAAATTTATAAGCGTTCATTAATCCTATGTATTTAATTCTTAACAAAAATAAATAAATCAGAAGTTTTATTGAATCCTGTTAGTTTTGGTCATTTCTCCGTACCTAAGGCCTAAACCATTTTTCTATTCTTCTCTCATTTTCGTCAATTAAGCCTCTTGAATTAAAAATCACAATTATTTTAATTATAGTATCATCTATACCACTTCAATTAAAAAATTATGTAAGTTAAATACAAAATAGGATATTAAAAAGGGGCATATGTTCAAACTCTTCATGTTTGCTAACTTAGATTTGTATGGATCCCTTTTATGTGCTAATGATAGTATCATAGCATGTCAATAAAAGGTTATTGTACTTACAATATTATATTACATAAATTAAAAGGTTATAGTCAAATATGTATCATGATATTGATTTAAAAAAAAAAAAAAAACGAAATAAGACATAAAAAAGGGTATATGTTCAAACTCTGCACGTTTGCTAACTTAAAACCCGTTTGAATCTAGGTTCAAATTTACAATTTAAATAGTAGATTCAAATTCTTACGAGAGAAAATATTGTTAAAAAAAAAAAAGACTTAAAACGAAACACCAAGCAGGAGTTTAAATATAGAAAAATAGCTGTGTGTATAATTTAAGTACTACTTGTGAAAAACACCGAGGTGGATGGGTTGGCAAAATGATGGGTGCCTTTGTTATGTTTCTCCCTTTTGTCCACCCGGGTTCAATTCACATTACCTTCCTTTAGGTCTCACTCTATTTTCGGCTGTTGAAATATGATTTGGTAATGGCAGGGTATGTCCCGGATGGTTGACTGAGATATACTAGTATAAAAAATCTATCTCTGTTATACTTAGGGAAAGAAGTTCCTGTATGTGAGACTGAAAATTTAAAAATGATGGGATTATTATCAGATTTTTTTTATTTACAAAAAAGAAAAAAAAAAAAGGACTGCTTGTCAAAAAGCACTAAACTTAAAAAAATTCGTAACAAAAATAATTATAAACTTTTGAAAAGAAATAAAGAAAGAAAGAAAAATAAATAAATTACTGAAAAAAGAAAAATAAATAAATAAATTAGAAAAATGTGAATGGACATTGGACAAGTGTGGCGGGTGTGGCAGAGGAGAGTTGAAGAGGAGAAAGTGGGATGGTATTTTGGCTCGTAATATAAAAGGCGCAGAGAAAAAGCCGTTTTGTGCGCGTATTTTTGGACTTTTGGACACCGAAAAAAGCCAAACCCACATTTCTCTCTCATTCTCTCTCTCTCTCTCTCTCTCTCTCTCTCTTTCTCCCCCTGTCCCCGATCTTACACCTCAGATTCTGATTAACTGTGAAATGGAGGCCAACGAATTCGATCATCCTCAACACAATTTCTGATCAGATTATGTTTGTACACTACAGGTAAAGTGTTTTGTCAAGTTTTATTGTATAATTTGTAAATGCATGAACTAGTTTTCTGTTTGGTTGCCGAGAAAATGAAATTACACTGATTTTCTTGAATTTTTCCTCTAAGCTCATCTTGAATTAGTTTGTTTGCGTGGTTTCTCGAGCAGCGAAGTGAGTTTGCGATTTGCCGATCCGGTGCGCTTAATTCGCCATCTTTGAAGAGTCATCCTTTTCCCCGGAAAAGGATAAAGCAGGAAAAATTTTCCGAGTACTTGTGAGAGTTTTGATATTCACCGTGATTTCATGGAAAGCTTAATTCAGTTGGCGGTTTTGTCTGTTTTTGAACTGTTTTAAGAACAAACGTAGAGTTTTATTAAGCTTGGTACTGATCTAGAGAGAGAGAGAGAGAGAGGTTTTAGCGATGGAGTTTTTGTTGCTTGGTTCGAAGGGGCCACCCATTAAGCGGAGAGCGGGTTTACGGATAAAACAGGCAGGGAGAGGATCGTATCGCGGTAGTTAGGGAAGCTTTTCTCAGCAATAATTTTGGTTTTAGATTTGGTTTTTTGTGTTTTTAATTGTGAAAGTTTGGTAGTTTGTGATCTCTAAAGCTTAGCGTATGGAGAGTAGTCCTTTGAGGCAGTTTTTGATACGCCTTTGCAACCACACTCACTGGAAGTATACCGTGTTCTGGAAGCTCCAGCACCAGACTCCTTTGTAAGTATCCACTTGTAATTATTAATGTTCTTATGATTTTGGATAAAGATTACAATGATTCCTTAATTTGTTTGCGTAATATTATTTTCTTAGGTTAGATTGCATCATTCACAACAGTTGGTGCTTGTTTTTGTTAGACTACATTACATGAAAAGATGCTAGGACTACTTTCATTTAATCGACCGAATTGCATAAAACTTCCTACGAGTTTAAACATATTGTGAGAGTTAAGTCAGGATTCACTTTGATGCTCTATTGTGCTCTCCCATGTTGCGTCATTTAACTTAAATATTAAGTGGCACCCTTTGTCATCATTTCATCTTAGGTGCTCCAAGAAAAAAGCTGTCGTTTATAGACGTGATCTCTCTCTCTCTCTCCCTTTTTTTTTTTTTTAATTGCTTAGCATACTCTTCCTTTTCTTTTTTTTTTGTTCCCCCCCTTATTTTCTCGAACATCCTAGCCGGCAAAGTGCAATGAACTGCCCAAAAAACTTCCAGTACCATGTAAATACGACAGGCAACACATATTGAGAAGGAACAAGAATAGACTGTGACGAAGATCAATACAATTAGAGTAGAAAGTAAATGATAGCTTTATTTTCTAAAGTTTTAAAACAAATAAGATTTTCTTTACTGATTGTTGGGTAGTTTCAATTATTTGCTAGCTTACCTTCCTGTTTGTGTTGGTTTCCCTTTTTTGAGATTTTCTTCCTATATATAGGGCTTTAGATTTTTGTTGCAAAGAAGACTTGATTGATGATATTGAGTATTCATGTTCCATCTCTATTGTTCATCTTATTCTCTCTCTAATTTGTCAACTCTCACTCTTCTTTTTTGATTTCTTGTGACATAGATTAACAGAGTAAGCACAAGTGGAATTTATTTCTTTGACATATATCAGTTTGGGGTGCAGCTTATAATTATGTGTGCACTTTTCTGAATTTCTCTAGCTGGTGTTAACATTTCAGTGTCGTTGTATTTCCCTTCTTTAGGATTTTGACATGGGAGGATGCATACTGTGATAATGAAAAACCAGCAGAAATTTGGGGACGTGCATCAGAAGATAACCTTGTTGACAGATCAAAGGGGTTATCTTTTCCAAGCTGTGAAACAAGTATTCATGATATTGGATCTGAAGGATGTCCAATTGAACTTGCTGTGACCAACATGTCATCTCTTCAATATGCCTTGGGAGAGGGGTAGGGCTTTTTCTAAGGGCCTTTATCACATGATTTTCTAAACAATATCAACGATCTGTATTAAGAAATCTCAACCAATTAACAAGAAGAAAGATCTTACTTTCTTGTTTTCCCCCCTTTTAATGGAGGTCTTGAGGATGGAACCTCGAGGATTGGATCTTGGAGGCAACTTCCTTTTAACCTTTAATTATTTCATCCCTCCATTATTTCTAAAATTATGGTTGGTCAAAGATAAATCCGCAACTAAATTGCTACATAATGTGTCAACTAGCCTTACATCTATTTGATCCTGAAAAAATGATTGATGCTTGACTTCTAAACTTTTAATAGGTTGGTCGGTGAGGTCGCATTCACTGGAAAGCACACATGGGTTTTCTTCAACAGTCTCTTTACTAGACAATTTGACAGAATAATAGAGCTTGATGTAAGAATCTAAGAATAATTGTGGTACAATGCATTTAATCTCTTCAAGTACCAAACATAAGATCTCATAATTAATGTAATTCTTTTTTTTTTTTTTTTGACAGTGGACAGATGAGTGGCTTCTTCAGATTGCTATAGGTATCAAGGTAAAATGACTATAAAGAGTCATATTTAAGGAATGGTTGTAAATATCAGTATGACTAAACTTTCACATATTCACACGCAGACAATTTTGCTCGTACCTGTGCTTCCAGATGGGGTTTTGCAGCTTGGCTCATTGGAAACGGTACATTTTTTGTGAACTTCATTCATTTACTGTAATGGTAGTGTTGTAGTTGAAACTGGAGTAGCAGTTTAGTTGTCTTTCTGCATCCCTGTGGTCAAATTTGCTTTACTTGAGGTGACAAATATGTTTAAGCAGACCTTTTATGATAGATCGTGATAGTTATGACATTGGAATATGGTGGTGTACAAATGTATATTTGCGTGGAACATGGTGGTGTACAAATGTATATTTGCGTATTCTTCTCATTGTTCCCTGGTATCTTTTTCAAACTTGAATTTCACTCCAGTTATGCTTTGTCTTCAAATTTCTACTGAGTTTTCAGGTTGCTGAAGATCCTGCTGTTGTTGGCTTCATCAAAGATAAATTTGATGCCTATCGCAATATGACACAGGAGATTATACCATTCACGTTAACGAGGAATCCTCGAGCTCCGTCATCATTATCACCACTATCGAGCTCCATGGAGAGCTTAAAAGAGCCTAAACATCTGTTCACTAACCAACTAAAGTCTGAGAAGTTGGAGGATGTCGACAACAAGATAATGCAGGAAAAGAGGTTGTCAACTGTGGAACAGTCTGTCCCACTGCAAACAGTGCATGATATGCTTGTTGTGGCTGGAAATGATGCACCTGATATTTTCAAAAGTACATGTGAAAATGGGATTGGTTTTCCTGAAGAATCAGTTTTTCCAAGTCTATCTTTAGATGTAAATAGTCTGGAGATGGGTGACGCCAAGATGTTTGGATTTTCATGTCGAGAAGAACTACTTGCCGATTCTTTATCTAGTAGTCAAAATGTGGGATTCTTTGAAGAGTTCCTGAATGGTTTTACACCTTATTCTGCTGGAGAAGTAGCAGCACACCTATTTGTAGACGATGACATCGATGATGACTATAGCAAAAGCATGAATAGTTTCTACAGATTTCCTGAAGTCTGTGAACTACACAAAGCACTTGGACCATCTTTTCAGGAAAGAAACACAAACGAGCATTTTTGGGATTCGTCTTTGTTGATTGAGGATTCACATAACAATAAATCAAGTACACTGTGTAATGATGATCTTGTGGACATCATTGAACCATCATGGCTTGCTGGAGGAGGTGATCCAGAATATCTGTTGCATGCTGTTGTTGCCAACTTGTTTGGCGGCTTGGATGATGCAATATCTAGCCCGTCTGATAGTGTTCCTTCATGTGTAACCTCATCAAGACAGTCCACTTTTTTCCAACCACAAGTTCAATCAAAAGCAGGTCCTGGGATGCAGAATACTTCAGTTCGAAGCAACCTTGGCAAACCTTCATTTCTTCCCAGGGTCAATAGTTCGACTTCTCTTGATGGCACAACTAGCACATTGACTAATGAAGAGCAGCAGGTAAAAGTTCATGGTCGTGTGCAGTCTGGTAAGGGAAAAAAGTTGTCCAATATGAAAACAAGCAGAACAAGAAATGGCAATATCCAAAAGCCAAGACCCAGGGACAGACAACTAATCCAGGACAGGGTCAAGGAACTGCGGGAACTTGTCCCAAATGGTGCCAAGGTGTGGTTCCTTTTCAGGTTTAATCTTTGTTGTGGTATTTCTTTGTATCGTTCTCTTTTACTAACCGAGTACATTGATACATGATGGCATGTTCAGTGTAGCATTGATGGCCTTTTAGATCGGACCATAAAGCACATGCTGTACTTAAAAAGTGTGTCTGGCCAAGCAAAGAAATTGAAGGGTCACCTGCATCAGGAGGTGTGTAAAGTTGATTCATCCTCTACATGTGGTCTTTTTTCCACTCTTTGATGCTCAGGCATCGATACGTTTTCCTTTCCCAGCAGTATCTCCCTCCCTTCGTTGAACCATTCCTTTAATCATTCAATGAATAATTCTGCAATATTGATTTTTTCAATTGATATTTCGCTGATGAATTCTACCTTCTTTCTAAAGATTTTAAAAAAACAGTGTCTCAATGAAGACTCCATGTCAAAATGACTCCCTATAATATTTGCTACTCAAGTCCCCCAAAGGATAAATTTGTCGTTAAGTTATATCTTTTTTTTTTTCCCAAGTACCTTATACCAAACTTTCCGCTGATTGCTCCGGTCATAATTTTGAAGAATTTAGACAACTAGTATCTAACAGTTGTCCTTGTAAACTTTAAAACGTGCAAGATGGATTCATTAATTTGGATCTGAAATTGGAAAATTTGCAGGCTGCCAGCAGCAAAAAATGGAGATCATCTGAAAGTTATGACAGTTCCCAAAATGGGACAAGCTGGGCGTTTGAATATGGAACCAGGTACCAAGCTTGTCCCATAGTTGTGGAAGACCTTGAAAGCCTGGGACACATGCTTATTGAGGTTCTTAGTTTGATCCTCTTAACACTTTTTTTTTTTTTTTTTTTTTTTTTTAACACAACCCTAAACTTCTGCTGCAATCATAATCAATCAATGCCTTGACTGCAGGTACTATGCGATGACCATGGATTTTTTCTGGAGATCGCTCAACTGATCAGACGGCTAGATTTGACCATCTTGAAGGGTGTGATGGAAGGCCAGTCGGGTAACACGTGGGCTCATTTTGTTGTTGAGGTAGTTTTCATTTATTTATTTATTTACGTGATCTTGCACAACCAAGTATAAAGTCTTTCAACATGGCTCTAAACTGTCCTTATCTATCGTATGCTCAGGCTACCAAAGGCTTCCACAGAATGGAGATATTCTGGCCTCTGCTGCATCTTCTGCAGCGCAAGAGAAATCGAATCTCCAGCAAGATATGATTCGGATTTGTTAAACCGGCGTTATGAAACACTCTACATTATAAATACAGGCTAGGCCTTTGTTGTGTGTGTACAAATCAGATCTTGCGTTGTGTGTTTGAATGAGACTAGCTCCTGAAAGAATGAAGAAGTGTCTGAACGGCCCTTTTCACGCAAAGAAAAACTAGCTTTCATGAGGAGAAAAACTAGTATGTACATCATGAGACAAGGACCAAGTGTGTAACAACTAAGAACGATGACTAATCTAGAATGTTTCTATCCTAGCAAAACTGTCATGTTTCATTCCCATAAACGAACTCAGTTGGGTGTTTCAACCAGCAGTAGCGTATGCCACCAACCGCATGCAACATTCTTTGGCACGCCCTTGATCGAAACCTGAGAAGGGGTAGTCCGGTCCACTGAATCGCCAAGACCAAGCTGCATTCAAGCAGGGGAAAATAGGTTGTCACAAGCTACTATTGATGAAAAGTTGCTGAAAGATGACCTATATAACTACAAGCATGTATTTTTATGCACGTTAACACAGAAAGTATAAAAAGTTAAAAAAAAAATGAAATATATAAAAGAAAAGGTTCTATAGTCCTACTTGGCCATATTTGTTCCATCCCCAGCTAAATAACTGACCGTCCTCTGCAAACGACATGCACAAGGATTTAACATTAGAAATCCTTGAGCTATGTACTGAAGTTGTAGCTAAAATGCGACTCATGGGTCCATTATTCTATTTGCTTCCTCCTTACCTGTTACCATGGCGCTGTGACGAGCTCCGCACGATACCATTTTGGCATTCTTACCTTCCAAGCAAGGAGAATCCAAAAGCCTAGGAAGAGCCTGAAGGTGATTAACAAAAATAAATCAAATAAATAAATGAATATTAAAGAAGATGCTATGATTAATTTCTACGATTCATCAGCGTGGACTTAAATTAGTAGTCCTTAATTTGGTAAGCAAAAAATAACGACAAGCCCAATTACCATATAAACATTTTCATATCAATTGCATGTAGCAAGTAATTTATCATCCTTTTATATCTGATTGTAAGAATAGCTAAATGAAGTCCTGCTTTCCGACTTCCCCATAATCGAACGTCCTCAATTGAACAGATTCGTTCTCAGTGAATATAACAAGGGGAAAAAGAACTATTCTCACCTCAGCCTGGTCGGCACCAGTTCCCAGCTGTCCAAATTGATTACCCCCGAAGGCATAGACACAGCCATCAGCAGAAACACACAGAGTATGCCACAGTCCTGCAGCTATTTTTTCTACTTGCACACCCGATAATGAATTCACGCATGTAGGCCTTAGCTGATCATACGTACCACCTTGTCCACACTGAAAGCAAGACAGTTGAAAAATAAAGATAAACAAGGTCATCTCAAAGTAAAATTGCATTCAAGTCTGAATAATGCATAGTCATTCAGCTCAAAATTCCTAGATTGCCAATAAATTACGCATCAGGCTGCAATCAGCAGACTTACTGAGACAGATTAGCTAGCTTGAAATTTTAAGATACACAAATTAACTATATGTCAATTCAATGAAGTCATGTCTACCAGCACCAGGTGATGTTTTCTTCACATCTCACTACCTTATTAATCCGAACATGAAATGAACATTATTGCACTCTGTAAAAAGCAAGTAGCCATTGATTCAACAGAAACCAATTCATTCAGCACAAGGCTCTGACTAACATGGGAGTCTTACCTGACCGTACAGACCCCAACCAAAAGTAAGCAGTGCTCCAGCATCTGCAGATAAAAGGTTTCGATAAAGAAAGGCAAAAGAGCATGTTAAGAAATACCAACCATCAAAATCTCCATTTGAAAAGCAAATTATAGTAGAAGGCAATAAAAAGACCACACTCAAACACATAATGCAGTCAAATCCAGAATCCACATATATAATCGAAAAGGGGGTGATTTCTTCACATACTTCAATGTTATGAATTATGCTTTGAGGTGATATTTGCACTACAAGCAACTATGAAATGCATACCAGTTATTATTGCACTGTGCCGACCACCACAAGCAATTTCCTTCACAAAACTTCCAGAAACTTTAGAAGCTTGTGCAGACACAATATTGCCATCTTGTGGAACAGCTAAAGATCCGTCTTTCCCAGTAGTAGGTGGTTCAATGCAAGGTATAACATGAGGAGTTGACACCATCTTTACCCGTGAACCCAAGCCAAGTTGACCTTCGCCTCCATAGCCCCAACCCCACACCTGTCCCATATCTGAAACTTTTGTTAATATTATGATCCATCAGGTGTCTTGCCCTACATCAAAAATCTTCCATATCTTCGTACTTCATACAACCTACAAAACTATATGGTGTGACCATAAAGAAGAAGTAACTATCCTGAAATACCGTTTTGTTGACCCCATAAGCCATGATATTGTGGAATTACCTGACAGTGCTAAAGTGTGCCGGCCACCAGCGGCAACTGTCGTTATCCGCACTCCAGAGCTAAATGTTACAAGACAAGGTGAAACAGTGAAGCATTCGTCACCAGACATTGAGCTTTCAAGTTCATGTTTAGATGATGCCATTTTTCTTCTCTTTACTGCTTCTTCTCCTGGTCGTTTACTGTCGATGTTAGAAACAGCACCACCAGTCAAACTAGAGCCTTGTGACCTTGGGCTGCCTGTAGGACATTTAACACCTCGATCTTATTGGTGCAATACAATTAGATGTAGTTTCCAAATTGTCCAATAAACACGAGAAGGATTCACAAAAAAAAAAAAATAAATAAATAAATAAATAAAACAAAAAAAATAAAAATAAAAAATAAAACGTAACGGACCTTGTTCTGCTGGGATTGAACTGTACTTTCCAAGATCCTTTTGGAAACATCCTATTGTAGTCAAATCACAGATAACTTTCGCTGAGGGAATGCACTCTCTCCAGCCCCATGTGTATGCTTCACCTTTCTCTGTACATTGAGAAGCAATATCACGTGGCGTTAATATAATAAGAAACCAGATTCCAAAGGAACCGAAAAAATTGTCATGAGGCAACCAGTAGATTCGTTCCATTTAATTGAAGGCAGTTGTCAACTGATCAATACTGTTTACTTGCATGACTTAAAGAAGATTACCTATGACTGAAACACAATGGGCCCAACCAGCAACAGCCTTTACTACCGAAGCCTCAGTTGGCAGAGGAAAAGGCTCTGGAGTCTCCTTAACAATTATGCAGAGGATGGAAAATGAAAAATCAATTCACACAGTTTTTAGACTTAGTAACAAAAAACCTCAGAAATTAGAGGATATCTGAGTTACCCCATGCTTCCCTGAGGTCAGGTAGCTTTGGCCTTCGTCCTCGACCGAACCCCATGTTATGAGCTTCCCAGAACCTACATCCATTAGAGGATATCACCATCCCAGCCACCATTACCATAATAAGCACCATTTTTAGACAGAATATGAAATTTGGATCTTGAAGAACTTGTTCTTCCACGAAAATGAAAGAGTAATTACTCAGATACAATATGAATTGGACCTTGAAACAATCACTTACACGGCCATAGAAATAAAATTTAGTTCCTAAAGTAGAAACGCGAAAGTACTTATTTTTTCCACATAAATGAAACGTAGTTTCTCACTCAGAAGCTCAGAATTCCGGGTGAAATGTGATGAAAGCTCCAATTATAACATCAAGAATTCAGTAAAAACCCAGAAATCAGATCCATTGCAAGCTTTGTTTTTTGTTTTTTTGCTTTTGTTTTTGTTTTTGTTTTTGTTTTTGTTTT
>JAFMPE010127174.1:6303-16856 GCA_024759925.1 Ficus religiosa
AAATGTCTCGTTATTTTATTTTTTTGGGCTAAACAACCTAATTTCTTTATCAGAAAAAATGAAATGAAATGCTAAAATCGGATTATGAAAGGAAAATTTTCAAAATGAAAAATTTTCTTATTTTAATTAGAAAGTGTTTTCATTTTAAGAATAAGATGATATTTGGATGTGTAAAAATTTTTCTTCTTAAAAATAAAAAGTTATTTGGAATTAAAAAAATGGTGTTAGAAATTATACATTGTGAAAAGATTTAAAAAAAGTTTCATTTTCTTTTTTTAAAAAGATACTGTATAAAATAAATTTAAAAATAAGATAGTTTTTTTTAAAAATGATAAAATAATAAATAAAAAGAAGTAAAAAAAACTTTTTTATAAAAATTTTCTAATTTTTGAAGTTAGACAAGTCTACCAAAGAGTGGGGAAGTGATTGTAGTCTAATGACATAAATATTACCTTAAAAAAAAAAAAAAACAAACAAACAAACAAAAATACGGGACAGGACAATCGGGTTAGAAGGAAAATTCGCTGGTTACAATTCCAGCCAATCACGCGCTGTGGTTGGCGAAAAACAAGTCTCCGGCGGGTCATCCGATAATAACCCTCCTCTACTCGAAATCTTTTAAAATATCCCGATACAATCGGGTGATTCTCCCGATATTTTCACCTACTAAACAAAAATACTATTCAACTCAAAATCTTTTTTTTGGCGGGTCCCACTCCCAATTCCCATTTCCCGTAGTTTCCCCTTCCCCGGGGAGTCTCTCTGGAAAATTATTTCTCGCCACTTCGATTTTCCCTTAAAAAACTTTTTTTTACCGTAATTAAATTAAAATATTCTCTGCTAAATTCAGAGGAAGAAAAAAAGCTGTTCGCTTTTATCTAATTCTGTGTGTGTATATATCTATATATATATATTTTTTTAATTTTTGGAGGCTAATAAACACAGTAAGAGATTCGATCCGGTAACTTAGACTCAGCGACAGTTGGACAGAGAGAGAGAGAGAGAGAGAGAGAGAGAGAGAGTGCGACATTGAGGGCTATACGGGCATCGTTCATGTCGGAAGAGTCGATGGTGAGGCAATTGAGCACCAGCTGAATCGCCGCCGTTTTTTTTTTTTTTTTTTTTTTTGTTTTGGTCGGAGTACGAGGTTCTGCTTTTGCTCTGGACTAGGTCAGATTCAGTTCTTCTCCTTCGAATACTCCGAGGTCCACTCACGCCGGTGGAAACCAAACCCTAGGTCATCGGTAATTCCTCACCTGGTGGATTTCTTAGCTGTTGTGCCTTTGACGCGATTGAGTTCGCCGCATTTCATTGATCTTTGTTCGTATATTTCGCGAAGCGATTAAGCTTATTGTCATCGTTCCTCTCTGATTCGTTCCTTTTTTTTTTTTTTTTCAATGAAGTTGGGAAATGAAGAGTTGAAATTTGGTTTGACATGCTTTCTTCTGAAGATTTTTTTCTTGTGTGAAAATGATATAATTGACGAACAAATTAGGATTGAAAATAGGAATGCAACGCAATTTTTTCTTTAATTTAAAAGTTTTTATGAGTAGAAAATCTAAGGTGCGGGCTTTGATTAATGCAAAGTATATTACGATTCTTTCTTCTATGAATTTAAGAAATTTGGGATTGCTTGAGCTTCTCTATCTTGGGCTTTTTCTCTTTTTCTTTTTGATAGCGATTTATGTTTAAAATTGGATTTTTTGAAACGGAAATCCGTGTTCTTACTTGCTACTTGTTTTGATCGTATAACTTGTACTTGAGCTACCGAGGAAGTAAATCTTTTTGGTGTAGTAGGATTGTCAACTCAGAGTTAGAACAGTATATTCTAAAATTGGTTTGTAGAGGGTTATGGCATCCAAAAGGTTTTGGATTCGGTAGAAAGTTTTATTTTTCAGGGAGAATTTTGAACGATGAATGAGGGACGTTATTTTGTGGTTGAAGAAAGATAGTGAAGTATACGGAAACTTCAGTACTCTATGGGTAGGTGTGGGCTGCCGACGAAATGCAAAGAAAGATTGGTTTAGCTAGCAACTTATGAGGTTGGAAATCGAACGTGTATGGTGGAATGATAAGGGCATGATTACTTTTGTAGAGGATATTACCATTTATGACATGTTTGGCAATGTTAGTTATGATTTCTACATACGGGAACTTTATCTTCCGCAAAGTTTCTTTGGAAATCCGGTTAGGAAGTTCTACCTATATAGTGAGTTACTGTGTTTCTAATTGATGTTAGTTTTTCTCTTTCATAACATTCCCTTTTTTTTTAACGCCGAATTTGTTATTTTGAAGCAATTTTCGTTTATTCTCGTATTTCCCTTTGGTTTTAGTACTGCCCTAAACACTGCATTCTTGATTTTGTTGGTCTTTCTGCTTTGCTTTCTGAAGAGATTGCTCTGTCTTTGGAATGTATCTCATGCGCTAGACATTTTAGTTGGTCTTGGAAGCAGATTTCTGACTTCAGAATTTGATCGTGGCAGCCTGCATTTTTTTTCGGAATTTGCTGGAGTTGGATTAATTCCACTCTACCTGTTGGTGCTGGTTCCTTCTAGAGGTGCTCTGGATCAGATTTTTCTTGCTGGTCTCATCCCTTATCCAGTGGTTTGTAGTGCTTGTTCGTTTACCTCTCTCAAGAATTATTGTTTCTAGATCTAAGTATAATTTTTCGCATTTGTGATTATTAGTATCTAACATTTTTTGAGATTTATTTGGCTGTAGAAGGAAATTAAAAATAAGTTCAAAAAAAAAAAAAATAAAGAAGGAAATTAAAAATAAACACCATGTTGAATATCTGCATTATTTTGACTCTTACCTCCTTAACTTACACTTTAAATGTTTTCTTTGGAAAATATAGGAGCAAAGACGGTGTTAAGAGTGTCATATAAGAAGAAAGAAAGCATGGAGTATATACCAGAGAAGAGATTCCCAGTAGATGCAAAAGATTATAAGTTGTATGAAGAAGTTGGTGAAGGTGTCAGCGCCACTGTGTACAGGGCTCTCTGCGTTCCTCTTAATGAGATAGTTGCAATCAAGGTTCTGGATTTGGAAAAATGTAATAATGACCTGGTATGTATGCCAAAACCACTTATCAGCTCAGGCTGTCCGTGTTTCTTTTTGTAAATATATTCGTTGTTGCTGAATAAGTGCTAACTTGGATTTCCCTTTTCAACTTGTAGCATTGGCTCTTTGACATAGCATTATGTATTTGATTACAACTTATGAATATTTACTACTTCTTTCTACATAAATATGTATATATGTTCGGTAATAATGAGCTCTATTTTGTGAGTTAGCTGGAATTCAAGCTCGTTGAAAAAAAATAGAAGTAAGGACTTTAAAACGTTAATTGATGATATTTTGTACTCAAAATGATGTGTCAAATCTGTATCCTTTGTTCTCTTCATATTGCACACATTTCTGGGCCTGTGTGATCTGATAATTCCTGGAGAATATTTAAGTTTACCCCTTATTGAACATCGAATTTCATGTCCTTAGCTGTACTTTATAGATCTGCAGACATCATAATGTTTGATTGATGTTTGCCTCAAAACTGTGACTGTCTACTGGCAACTGTAATTTGATACCATGCATTTTATTCTAATGTTGTAATGCAGGATGGAATTCGGAGAGAGGTACAAACAATGAGCTTGATTGATCACCCAAATGTTCTGCAGGCACATTGCTCTTTCACCACCGGCCATAACCTCTGGGTTGTGATGCCATATATGGCTGGTGGGTCCTGCCTGCATATAATGAAGTCTGCTTACCCTGAGGGTTTTGAGGAGACTGTCATTGCTACTTTACTGCGAGAGGTTCTCAAAGCTCTTGTTTATCTGCATGCCCATGGGCACATTCATAGAGATGTGAAGGTACCCTTCCTGATGTGTTCATCTAATTATTCTCTATTACTTCTTTCGTTATGAAGTTTAGGACAATTACCATGGTTCGTCTCATTTAAAACAATAGAACATTGGTGCTCTTTATTTTAAGTTATCTAAAGAAAGCATTAAATTGGTATCCACAATCCTGAGGCGAAATACATAAAATAGAAACAATATCAAGTTGTGAAAAACTTGTTTTTCTTCTTAGGTAGCATACTGACTTTATCTTGTAGTATGCTGAATTCTTTAGCATTTTTTGTGAATCATATTTCAAAGAAGTGTTATATGTTGTTTTTCTTTTGTCGGTAATGGCATCTGTGCAGGAATTTTTTTATTTTTTATTTTTGAAAATCATACCCAGCATTGTTCTTTTTCTTCTCTTTTTTACCATTGGTTTGGGGAGGGTACGAGATTGCTATCTTATTAAGCTCATAGTCTTCTTTTGCAGGCTGGTAATATCTTAATAGATTCTAATGGTGCAGTCAAGTTAGCTGACTTTGGAGTGTCAGCATGTATGTTTGATACTGGAGACAGGCAACGGTCCAGAAACACTTTTGTAGGAACCCCTTGCTGGTATTTCTTTCTTGCTTTTCTTGTCTATCGATGTATATTTTGATTTGTGTTCTGTGAATCTATGGTACTTTTGACCAAAAAAATATGGAGATCTATTTATTTAAATTGACACCCAGTTTTTTTCCTTTCTTTCTGACTTTTTTCCTCAGGATGGCTCCAGAAGTTATGCAGCAATTGCATGGATATGACTTTAAGTGAGTTGGTTGCTTATAGGATATATGTCAAATTTCTCCTCCTCTTCCTTTCATTTTCTTTCCTTCAGTATTCAAAGTTATGTTCATTTAAAACACATTTAAGTTTTTTTTTCCCCGGTTTTTGGCTCCATATACAGAGCAGACATCTGGTCATTTGGTATAACAGCACTTGAACTCGCTCATGGCCATGCCCCATTTTCCAAGTATCCACCAATGAAAGTAAATTTCTAAATTTTTCTCATCTTATCTTGAAAGCTGGGATATTTTGCTGCTGATTGATTTGTGAACTCAAAAGTATTGCCCCTTTGTTTAACTCTTGCAGGTTCTGTTGATGACTTTACAAAATGCTCCTCCCGGTCTTGACTATGAAAGGGACAAGAGATTTTCAAAGGTCAGTGATGTTTCAGTTTTGTCATTTGTCATCTATTTTTTATTATTGTTTTTAAAGAGCACTTTGTTTTTCCAGTCTTTCAAAGAATTGGTAGCTGCTTGCCTAGTGAAGGACCCAAAGAAACGTCCAACCTCAGAAAAGCTTTTGAAGCATCACTTTTTCAAGCATGCGCGTCCCCCTGAGTATTTGGCTCGCGCCATTCTAGAGGGTCTCTCTCCATTAGGTGATCGATTTAGGATCCTGAAGGTCGCTTGCTTAACCTGAATTTTTTTCTTTCTACTCTCTCTCTCTCTATTTTTTTTTTTTTTTTTTGGTTTGAATAAATTTATTTCTTCTTGTTGGTTCTGTTGTGAGATATTTCACAAGTTCATATTTTATTCTTCTGACTACATTTTTCTGTCTTAGGCAAAGGAGGCTGATCTTCTTGTGCAGAACAAGGCTCTCTATGGGGATAAAGAGCAGCTGTCGCAGGTAGTAATTGGTCAAATGGTGATGGGATTTATGTATTTCTGGTTACTCAGGTTTGTTTATTCTTATATTGCTGCAGCAAGAGTACATTCGAGGAATCAGTGCCTGGAATTTTAACCTTGAGGACTTGAAAAATCAGGCTGCCCTTGTAAGTAGTATCTGTTTACTTTATTTACTGTTCCTTTAGGAAGGACTTAATAAATGATTTGAATACGCATTGCTTTTGGTATTGTTGCTTCATGTTATTTATTACATTGTAAAAACAACGCCCTTGTAACTAGTATCTGTTTACTTTATTTACTGTTCTTTTAGGAAGGACTTAATAAATGATTTGAATACGCATTGCTTTTGGTATTGTTGCTTCATGTTATTTATTACATAGTAAAAACAACTTTTTTTGCCCGCAGATTCAGGATGATGAAATTCCAGATACTGAAGAGCCGAAGAAGCAAATGGATGACTATAAGGATACTGAGGTTCCGGCAGAGAGGTTTTCACGTGAAATGGCCAGTCAGTCGAATCCTACTCCAAATCAGGAGGTATAGAGACCTCTGCAGAAAATATCTCGTCTTCCCCCCTCCTCCTTTTTCCCTTTATGTATTTTTCTCTTATGTCTGATATTTAATTTTTGTATTAAATCAATATATCTGCTTTTCATTGTTTCAGGATGGATTCAGTGATCTTCATGATCTGGAGAGTTCACTTGCTTCATTTCCTATCAAACCTCTTCAAGCACTTAAGTATGATTGGTTTCCTTTCATACCTTGCGTTATCTATGAAGAAAATCTTCGTCGTTACACTATAATCAAGTCTTTGGTTTAATGATTGTCGTATTGTTAGAGATTGAGGTTTTCAATTTGTCACACAGTTTTATTACAGATGTTATTACTGCATATTTTCCTGCGACATTCATTTTGGTTTGTTGTTGTATTACTCTTATCATAAACTTTTCTTTTTTAGATTGTTCATCACTTGTTTTGCATTATCATAGAACACTCAAAAATTTGAATGAAATTGGTGAACTTTGATAATGACAATTGACTGATAATCATTAGGACAACCCAGAAATTGATGGTATTCGAGAGACCACCCCTCCTTTTCCAATTCTTGGTTTCCTGAGCCCATATCACTAAACAACCCCCTACTGTTGTTACTACTAATCCACCTATATATACTACAATTCTTTCTAACTACACACGGTTAACTAATTGACCAACTAACCAGCAAATAAACCAACTATCGAGTCCTATCACATTACCAAACGAAAAAATAGTTTTCTTTTAGTACTTCAGTTCCTTTTTTTTTATTATTATTTTTTTTTGTTAGAGTTTTTTCCTTGTAGACATAGCTGCGCTGTTTGTTGCACCAATCATATGTATTTTACCTTTTGTTGTTTCTTCATTACGCTTTTGACTTCGTGTACATAAAGACATGCTTTGACAATATAATCATGGTACTACAATTCTTAAGTGGCATTCTTTTGTCTGACACAGAGGTTGTTTTGATATTTGTGAGGATGATGCGAGTGCCACTAGTCCAAGAATGATGTGTCAAGAAAATGGAAGAACAGAGGGTGAATGTTCTGGTCAAAATAGTTCTTTGCCACGTCATGTCATAACTGAGCATAAAAAGTTTCTGAGTGGTACACTACTACCAGATAATGCTCTTTCTCCTAAAAGGGTTGGTGGTGATGGGGACAAGTAAGCTTTCTTGTACTAAAAAATAATTATGTCGTTTTTTTCATTTTCGTTCAGCCTGCAGGAGGCAATTTCTTTGCCCTACATTTATTTTATGCAATTTCTAGTTTAGGAAATTTGTTGATTTATGAAGCTTAGCTCAGTAAAAGATAGGAATTCTTCTGTGTGTACTCCTGAATCTGGCTGGGCACAGAGGCCAGTCTTAGTGTCTCACATTTGTGGATCATATCTATTGTTGTCGACCTTTATATATGCATTTCTGGTGTTGCATATGAATGCATATTTCTCAACTTTCTTCATTGAGTATCACAAGGAGCTAATACACTGTCTTTGGGTTGTGTTTTCTCTCCGTGTTCTACCTTTATGCCACTGGATTACATCATGAAATGTCAGTAAATATTGTCAGGTGGAAATGTCCGTTAAAGTTTTGCACGGCGTCATGAATGACGTTCTTTGTTCAGTATAGCAATCACCTTCTAGAATGTTTATTATTATTTTTCAGTTGAAATCATTTGGTTGCTTACAACTGCTATTTGTTGATTAGAAAATAGTTGAGGGAAGCTAAAATGATTTTGGTAATGTTGCAAATGTTTTGAAGGGATCATCAACAATCAAAATTTCAATATGAGTGGAACTATAGTGGTCCATTGTTGTATCGCCAGAAGAGAGATGCCAATAATCCTTCATCTGGTGTGTCTTCGCTCTTTTTCTTTTTTAATCCTTTTTCTACTGGAGATTCTTTTGTAAGGGTGCCGTAGAAAAATAATATTCTGGTATTGTTACATCTCTTCTGCAGCTGAGGATGCGTCTGATGGAACAGTTGTCCAACGTAAGGGCCGCTTTAAAGTTACATCTGCAGAACTGAGCCCCAAGGTAAACATGAATCAATTGGTTCCTGTCTATATTATTCTCAGTTTTTCCTTTCGTATACTGTATACACAACGTCAAATACTCATATCCCATGTCTTTGTTGGTTAATGTTATCCCTTGACAATCTGTTCATTGCTAACGACAGATAACTAATGACGATGAGAAAGCAATCTATTTATTGTCGTTATCATTACTGTTACTGTGTTTTTGCACAATCTTTTAGAAGCAATGATTTTTTTGTTAGGCTATATTTGGTATTGGGCTCTATATATATCCACTCTTGCTTTTATAAGCATGTAGGTTCAGAACTTATTCAGAATTTGCTCTCCTTTTCCTCCTTAATCTCTCCTTGTATCGAAAATTTGCCTAGCTATAAACTGCGTAGACTTGATGGTTTATTCACGAACAGTATGAGGCTTTGACTTTATAACCATTGCCATTCTCGTCTCCGCTTCAGGGTCCTACAAATTGCTTATTCAACCCAATAAGTGGAGGTTCAACCAGTCCAACCTCCCTGAATGTTACAGCTTCAACAGTTCTTCCGTCACTACAATGCATTCTGCAACAGAATGCAATGCAAAGGGTCTGTATCTATATCTTGCATTTACTTCGTTATGTAATTTAGAAATTGTCTCAGTTGCTTCTTTTCAAACAGGAAGAGATAATTAAACTGATAAAGTATGTGGAATTAACCTCTGGTAATGATTCTCGTCTCCCTATTGTTTAGACCTCTTCCCTTAACCCTGTATGTGTATTTTATTGGATTTGACGTATTTAGTATGACACAGGCAAGCAAGCAGAGTTAGCTGAGGCAGGTACTTGGGACCCGTTGCAGGTAAAGTCGTATTCTCCAAATCCATTTTGAAACGGTTAACTATTCAGTGTCTTATCTCTTTTATCGAAGATTAATATGTTTCTAGAGAAATCCTAATCGGAAGAAAAAGTTGGATAATTCATTTTCAAAAAACAAATAGAGAAAAAAAAAACTCAAGAGTTTAATTTTCTGTTAATTTGCAGGCGTTTCCTGTTTCTTCCCGAGAGAGAGACCTGCAGTTTCAGGTGAATAATTTGCAACAGAGGTACTAAATGCAACCCAATAGTTTCTGGCGACATTATGTTTTTCCTTTATTTTACATTCATCTCACACCAGTCTCTAATGTCAGAATTGGGAGTCTTGTCGAGGAATTGCAGAGACAGAAAATGAAAAATTCCCAGGTTTGTGGCTTTTACTCCTGGTTGGAAATACAAGATTGTAGCATTACTTATTTGCATCTTATGAGTACTTTCTGAGTTTGCTTGGCCGAGTGGGTTATAATTTTTGCTCGATAGTCTTGCTTCTGGCTTTGCTTGGCCTTTATTATGATTTTGCTTCAACAGATTGCGGAGGAGCTATTTGGAAAAAATGACATTTTCCCCCTACTGAAATAGCCCCAAAAAAAAAAAAAAAACCCTTCTCTGGGACACATTGTCACTGTCGTCTCTTTCGTTTTCAGCTGGAACGACAATTGAGTGCGTTGGCTCACAAAGACGATGAGGAGTAATGGAGATTGCACTGGCTTTGTCTAACCAAAGCTGGACAATCAAAATGTGAGTGTGGGTGGGCCAATGAAGCGAGGATGAAAGTCAAGCGATCATCTAGAATTTTCAGATGACAAAAGGCTTTGATCCGAGTGGCAGACCTGCTTCTTTGAGAGGTATACTTTGGCATTCTTTCTGCTGTATTTTCTAGTGTACCATATGTGTGAATGTTTGTTTATGCAGACGAGCCCAAAATTTTGAAATCCAATCGCACGAGTCTCACATATCTGTAATATGCAATTTATTTACTAGATTTTGTAATTATATATTTACAGTTTAATTCCTTCTTCTTAAACACATGCAAAAATAAAAGTGCACGATTTTGTTTGTCTCCTTGAAATCTATGGAAAATTATTGGTACCCTTTAGTATCCTAATGCTTACCACTCCTTTATACGGTCCTTCCTTTCCCTCCTTCCAGAATCAGAAGGGAAAGTGATGGATTGGAAAAGCTTGCATCGTGATCAGGAGCGTCCTAAAATAAAGTATTCCTATTGGTTCAAAACAACATAACCTAATACAGATTCAATAGTTCAAAATAGAGTAGGTAGCATTTTATATCCTCCTGTCGTAGAATTCTCCGGAACTACAGAGCTGAGTTGAAACGAAAACCTTTAAAACACACGTTTTTTCAAACATTTGCTCAACTAATGCAACTAATCCGATAACGATTTTAATGCACGGATTTCTGTAGACTAAAAATATTTTTATGTTCCCGCAATCATTTCAACTTATGGTAGCATTACTATTAGTAAACCATGGTTGAATCAGTTGTTGAACTTCATGTCAGACTTTGGGCGGTTACCCATGAGAGAATTTCAAAAAGAGTGTCAAATTTCTGGTTTTAAGTGAGCAACGAACCCCTTGATGCTGCTCGCCCTTGGAGATGTTGAGGTAAC
>JAFMPE010127186.1:548-11100 GCA_024759925.1 Ficus religiosa
AAATCTAATATATTTGGACAGAAACAACTATAATGGCCAATATTTTAAGAGTTAATGGTCTTATTGGCAAAAAAAAAAAAACAAAATAAGGACTAAATCGTCATCCTATAAAGAATTCAAGGATTATTTGAGTCAATTACTCTAATAAATAATAAGAAGATAATGTCATATAACATATATAGATATACAAAAATTAAAAAGATAAAAAATAATTACATACATAATCTAACAATAATTTACACTTGACTTATTATAATGTGTAAATTTTGAATATCATCATTCCTGGTGAAAAAAATTATAAAAAGGATAAAAATTTATTATCTGTCACCCTTAACAAAATACCAAAATAGTCGAATTATTTTCCAGAGATGACTAAATTTAAATCCGTAAAATCTTTTTTAATTCCAATTTCCAAAAAAAAAAAAAAAAAAAAATCCTTCCTTAAATAAGTCCAAAAATATAACTCCTTCCCTTTGATGGACATAATCTCCTGACTGATTCCGCCGGCGAGTCAACCCTGACAAACAAAATAAATCCGCCCAAACCAATTAAAACGCGGGAACTCCTTCCTTAATTTCAAGACAGAAAAATGATCAGGTCCCGCGGGAAAAGACGAAAACAGCCAAGCCATCCTTCATTTCCCACTACACCAGGAGGGCTATTTTTGTAATTTCACCGTCAACTCAACGCTCCTCTCACTTTTCTTATTTTAATCGTTCAAACTCAGCGCGCGAAAACTCTCTGTATCTCCCGCGCTATTCCCACCTCTATTTCTTTCGCTTTCCCACACTTTCTCATCCCCTCCCTCTCTCTATCTTCTTCCCACTTTCTCTCTCTACCTCTCGCTCACTCTGCTTCTTCCACCAATGCAGCACCACCGTCGTCACCAGCCCCATTTCTCCGACGGCGGAGCTGCCACTCCCAGCGGTGGTCCGGCGGGATCCGCCGCCGTCACTCCCTCCTCGACCTCCAGCGAGTTCAAGCGCGGGAAGAAGCGCGGAAGCTACAACTGCGGCCGCTGCGGACTCCCCAAGAAGGGCCACTCCTGCAACATCAGCAGCAGCGCCGCCACAACCCCTACTACTGACGCATCCGCCGATATTTCAGCTCACTACTCTCTATCCTCCACCACCCACCCTCCGCCGCCGCGTCAGCCCTACTCCCACCTCCGTAGGGCGCTGTCCTTCGATGACGTCGACAACGGCAGCGGTTTCGACGCGCCGGAGGAGGAGGACGAGGACGATCTCGGAGCGGCGATGGAGGATATCGTGGCCGATCCGGTCTCCGGTGGCCTGCCGGCGAGCTGCGTGTGGGAGGTGCTGAGGAGGCTGCCGCCGTCGGGGCTGCTCTCGGCGGCGAAGGTGTGCAAGGGGTGGAGGGAGACGGCGAGGAGGCTGTGGAAGGCGGCGGAGGTGCTCAGGCTTAGGGTTCCGCCGATGGCTCAGGTCGGACTTGTCGGATCGATGTTGCACAAGTGTCCGGCGCTCGTTAGCCTTTCTCTTAGGATGGAAAGGTATTAGGGTTTTTCTGATCTGACAGATCTGGGGATTTCTTCGATTCGTTCTGGTGTTTGGGACGAACTTTAATGATTTAACTTGATCAATCAAGAGAGCGGACACGATCTAACTTTTTTCTAACAAAATGGTGAATGGTGAAGAAAAAATTGATAAATACAAGAAACTAGGTTCGATCCGAAAAGTTAACGACAAGAAATGGTCTGACATTGCTCGATCCGTTACCGGACGGGCTAAGAGACGATAAAATACTGTTTGATCTAAAAGCATTTTGAAAGCACTATTTGAGATTCACATTTAGAATAGTACTATGCAAATGCTGATTGATGAAGGGGAAAAATTTCTAGGTTTTGGACTTGGTTGTTGACAAATTAGAGGGTGGTGAAATTCCATTGAACTTATTAAGCTGATCAATCAGAAATTTTCTTCCTGACTTTGTTTTCTTTTCTCTTGTTTGTCTGCTGCAGTGATGTCGACGCAACGATGCTGGCTTGTATTGCATTTTCGTGTCCAAATCTCGAGTTTATGGAGATCTATACATCCGATGCTGCGCTTAATCGGATCACTGGGTAAATCTCTGATCTTGTCACTTTTTATCTTCTGAAAAGCTCTTGATCTAATTGTTTGTACTGGGAATCTTTTTGTTTGGAAGCAACTGCCCTTGATCTATTTTGTTCTCTTTTCATTTCTTTGTGATGCGTGGCTTAAGAGAATAATGGTTGGACTGAATCTAAGAAATTTATGACTATTTTAAGTTCCTCATCTATTATATGACTTAATATGCAGTGATGAACTGGGTCGCTTCCTTTCCGATAGACGAACGCTAAAAAGTCTTAAGATGGAAGGATGTTCTAATCTAGGAGGTTTTGTTCTTTGTTCATCGAGTCTTTGTACACTATGGCTTTCAGATCTTTCCTCTCTATCTAAGATGGTGATTATCTTTTATTTTCGTTCCCTCTTTATCTTATCCTTTGTGCGCTTTCTGTTTTATTTTCCTGTCCTTTTCTTTATGAGATTCATTTGTGGTGGCTTCTCACTTACTCGCGGCTTCTTGGACCAGGTTTTTAATTGCCCTAATCTGAGGGAGATTTCCTTGGAATTTTCTCGTCAAGAAAATGACAACACTGACCTTATTACCATGGTTGACTGTTTGGTGAGGGGTTGCCCAAGGCTGCAAAACATCCACCTTGCCTCTGTTAAGCTTTCCCATGCTGTTGTACTTGCCCTTACAGCTGCCCAGTTAAGGTCGGTCTTGTGAATTTGTTTCATTTGGCAATTTTCGGAGCTTAAGATAATTAGTTGTGTCTCATTTTCTTTGTACTAAGCATAACTATTGACCAAAATGTCTAATGGAATTGTTTTGTTTATCCAAACATAGGTGGTTAAAAATGCTTTCACTTGTTCTTGGATCTGAAATCACTGATGCTTCAGTTGCTGCCATTGCTTCAAGCTATCCGGACTTAGAGCTGCTTGACCTTAGTGGGTATGTTGTCAGATCCTAATTTCAATTATTAGCTTCTTCAATATTAAGTAACTTTGAGATACGTCTGTAGTTCGAAAAGACAGCTCTCCCTGTTAGCTAACTCTCAGTTATTTTCATACCTTGCTTTGGTTCTAGGTCTGGCATCAGTGACAGTGGGATTGGAATGATCTGCAATGTGTTCCCAGAAACTCTTACAAGGCTCCTTGTTGCTCTTTGTCCTAACATTACTTCAAGTAATTATCAAGTCCAAACTCTTAAGATTGATGCACGATAAAAATGTTATTTTTTATTTTATCAAATCTTGTGTAACATGCCTTTTATTTTTTTGATTATCCTTTGTAGGTGGTATTCAATTTGCCACGGCTCAATTGCCTCTGCTTGAACTTATGGACTGTGGCATGACCATTTGTGATCCCAATAGTCCTACTGCCGACGAAAGCAATGGCTGTGAATTACAGACAACATCTACTGCCAAAGTGCAGCTTATTCACCAGAAGCTGATTATTAAGCATAACCGATTGAAGAAACTAAGTTTGTGGGGTTGTTCTGGCTTGGACGTAAGATTCTAATACTTAACAAGTCAAAATTTTTTAAATTTATGTACCTTTTTTTTCTCGTGTGAATCTTATGCTTGGAATCAACATGCAGGCTCTGTACCTGAACTGTCCAGAACTCAATGATCTGAACTTGAACTCTTGTAGAAACTTACATCCAGGTACTTAAATTGAGTCTTCTCCTTAACCTACGTGTCTCACAAGTTTATCAATTATTTATGAGTGTTATTAATTATTCGTGTATCTACATCTCCAGAGAGATTGGTACTTCAATGCCCCATCTTAGAAAGCGTGCATGCTTCGGGGTGTGAGGAATTATTAATTGGGGCTATTCACAGTCAGGTAGAAATTCGGTTTTTTAGTTTTCCTACTGTACAGTCATTGCTACTTGTAGTCTAGAGAGTTTCTCTGCGCTAAAACAAATCTCGTATGTGTTAGTTTGATAACTATATACCAAATAACTTTTCTGAATCCAAAAGAACAATCAAACCATATTTAGATATGTTCTTTTGTGGTAGAGATTTCAGCTGACTGCAATTTTACTTAGGAATCGTCCTCAAGTTGCAGTTTTATTTTTTGTTTGTAGGTAAATAATCGTTCTGATTCCGTGGAAAACGTATTATTGTGTAAACGTTTTGCTGATGGTTCAAAGAGAATTCGGCTTCCACAGTTTCTTAGTGCACAGGTAAATTTTGAAACTTGGATTATGTGATAATACAGATGAGGCCCTGTAATCTTGCTATATTTTCTCCTGCTCTGCAATTTGTATGACATATTGGTCCTGTTTCTGTTGCAGTCGTATGATGATGATAAAAAGCGGAGAATTGAAAAACGGAAGTGTAATGTTATTGTAAGCTGATTGCATGGATTATGAACATTACTTTGCTGTAAACATGGTGCAATCTTGTGTTTGTTGTGTTATTAATTTCACAAGGCCATTTGCCCCCAGTTACGAAGTAGTTTATCATGATGAAGAATTGAAAGGGCTGGTCAACACTAAACCATTGTTTAGTTCCGAACATACTAACAGTGGGAACTTTTGATATTTTATGTCGTCTTCAAATAAAAATCTTTACTACTATTACATCATACGCATCTGTTTTCTCTCTCTGTCTTTTTTGTGGTTGAGAGTTTCTGCTAAAAGCACCCAGCTGAGGCATTCTTGTCGCTCATGGTTTGAGCAATCATGTAACACTCACACCAACTATGTACTTCAAGCGGACACAATTGATACTTAATGATAAAATAATTTGATTCGCTGGAAGGTTCAAAATCTTTGTAGTTTTTTTATCAAGTTGTGGAGTTTAATTAATATCTTATGAAAAAACATCTTAGATTGACCTTATTAAGGTGATTTATTAAAGGTATTTTGAAGATTTCATTTATAATTTCGCCTGTCTTAATTTTTCTTTCTTAAGGTATTGGTATGAAGGGTTAGAGAAAAAACAAAGAGTGTGAGGGTGTGTTTGTAAACTTTTTGATCATCATATTGAATTATTGTAGTGGTGGAAATACGATGTAGTTTTATGATGAGGCGAACTTATATAAAAGCATCTATTTTTGTGATTGTTTAGTTTCTTTTGTTATTTTATTAATATCGGAGATAAAAGAGTTATGACACTATTTCTAAATATTTCTTAAGTCGGATGCACAATTTAAAGTTTTGCTTATATTTTACTTCTATTATACGTTTTAACAAATTTTTTTAAGGGAACTTGCAAACTACTTGTGAAATAGCTGATTAGCTCAAGGAGTATTGGCTGAAAAATCAGCTACCAGAAAAAGAGAAGTAAAATTAGCCCAAGCAAGGAAGTCCCGTGATCTGATGGTTCTTTAAGTAGGTAAGAGTTTCGCGGTTGATGCTGCTGCAAACTGGATTTGTCAAGATTACTGGTAAGAAACCTCAAAACGAAAACATTCTGAATTTGGACAAAATAGCAGAAGATAAAACGAGAATAATCTTTAGACGACAGCAATTTGTGAAACAATGATAACTTGAAAACGACAACTAAAAATGAAACGACAAGAAATTATAAAGCCATTAACTTCTAAACGACGACACTGTCTGACAAATAGACCAAAACGACATCATCTTGAAAAACGAATATAACGAGATATATCGAAAATGGATTGCAACGCACAGAAACGAAACAATAACTATGAAATAAAACGAGTCGACAGCTTGAGAAACGACAAAAAATAAAACGACTAAACACTTAAAAAACGACATAAACTTTCCCGAATGTCTTGAAAACCGAATTTATATTTCACCAACTTGAGAAACGACAACATGATGGAAACGACAAAAATAATAAGCGACATTATTTTATCCACTTTTAATTCTTCATCAGGTTAATTTTTTTTGTTGAAAGGATTAGCTTAATATTTTTTCTTGAATGATTAACAGATAAAAAAAAGTTTTTTTAGTTTTTTATTTCAATTTTTCTTAATATTAGATATTAGATTTTTCTTAAGTTAAAAACATATTAGATTTTTCTTAATAATTAGAATTATGATGTTATTTAGATTTTAAATTTAGATTCGTTTCTTAGGATTGCCAAGATATCCCTAAATTAGAATTTTTTTTAAAGGATCCAAATTATAATTCTACTTGCAACCTAAAAAAAAAAAAACCTCCAATTTTTAAAAGTGAAAAAAATTTCTTTCTGACATATCAAATTTAGTCTGAAAAATTATTTTAAAAGAAAAGGTATTCAAAAAAATTTTAGTAGCCTAATATTTTTTTAAATGATAATACCCCAAAGTTTAGTGTTAAAATACTTATTATCTTTTTTAAGCGAGATATGTCAATTCGAAATTTTTTTTTTTTTTTTTAAAACAATATCAATTTTGAATGGGAATGAATTACGTAGCATTATCCATTTGACACCGACTTCCTCAGAATCTTTGCTGGAATTTAAAAAAAAAAAAAAAACATCACTTTATGTACGAACGAAATACGAACAAAGGATCCGATGAACTTCAACTAGGATTGTGTCGAGCCACTTGTAAAAGCTTGTTTTACAGACACATATATAGAGGAAGTTCATAATAAAAGCGGGCCAAGGAAAAAGAAGGCGAAAGCCCATCCAGAGAATCCAACATCAAACTCTCCGCGTGTTTCCTCCAACAGATACTTCCTACTTCCTACGCTTTTGCGAACTCCCGATTCTCAAATCAAAATAATCACCAAGAAAATAGGAAAAAAAAAAAAAAAAACCAGCTTAGAATTCTCTGCTGTTTCTACTTCGGCCATGGAAATCTCTCTGTCTTCGCCAACTGCCAAGTGTTACTTGGGCTCTTTTTCACCAGGTTTCTCTCTCTCTCTCACTCTCTCGTAATTCAAGCAAAACATTTATCTTATCTTGTTAGTTTCTGTGTTTTTAATTCAATTATTTTGCTAAGTTCATTCTCAGTTTCTAATTCTGGTGTACCAGTACCACATTGATTAGTTGTGATGTGTGTTTTTTTAATTCCCTTTTGATTTTTTTTTAATAAAATACTTGGGGAAAAAAAGTAGATGAAAAATTGTTCATATTAATTTTTATTTGTTTTTCTGTTTTACTAAATTTTGTAATGAAAAGTGGTTAATCTTTATGCAGATTCATTGTTGCTCAAAAGAGAAAAACTTGATCGCTGTTCAATATCCTTATTATCTCAAACCAAAACAATTGCACAGCCTTTGTTTTTTCAGACTATATCTCTGTCTGGGAAAAATAAATCTTTGAAGGTGTTTATTTGTTCAAATTATTTATTTTCTTATTTCATTTACCCAGGCGCGGGTAGCGTTTTTCATATCTTCCGCTCTTGTTACAGGTTGTTTGTTGTCAAAAAAGGGAAACTTCTGTAGTAGAGGGCAGGTATACCATGCCATTGTCTTTTGGTTTGTATGTGAATTGACATAAATGGTTGAGCTGATGATATGAATATTCTGTTTCTGAAGTTCTATTGACAAGATATACGATGTCTTAGCTTCGCGTCTTCTTCCATCAGCAGCAGCGGCTGCGAATCCCGATTTCAAGTAAGTTCTAGTCTCCCAACAGCTAAAAACATGTCAAAGTTGTGTCTGCTATGTTCGTATCCTATGTTAGTCATTGTGTGTTATGTTCTGCTCCGTAATTTTGTTACCCGTTTGTCTGAAAATGTGATGCAGATATATAGTTGGTTTGGCTGGTCCCCCTGGCTCTGGAAAGACAACTCTAGCATCTGAAGTAGTGCAGCGGTTAAACAAGTTATGGCCGCAAAAGGCTTCCTCGTTGGATTCTCAAGTTAAGCCGCTAAATGTTGCTACGGTTCTCCCGATGGATGGGTTCCATCTTTATCGTTCCCAGCTGGATGCAATGGAGGTTAAACTTCCTTACTATATTTTTCCCACCATATTTTTACACTATAATTGATGGATATCAGATGAACTTAGGTCTAAGTAGCATTCAAATACAAACCAGCAAGAAAATTTGAACTGGATTCACTCTTATAATTAGGCCAGTGTAGGTACTAGAGGAACATTGCCTAGAATTGATTGCTCGTCTTTGAAGAGTAGTTTTTGTTCTGATTGTTTACATGTTGCATACATAACATGAAGTTCTCATGTCGTGATACGGTACCTAGGAAACTGCAGCAGATCTGCAAGTTAACGTTCTGCTGCATATTCCTGGAAATTGGAGCTAAATTTTAGTTGACACAACATGTTCAAACTTTCAAATCCGATATGATGTTGACCCGTATCCATCTCTGATTGGTTTGGTTTAGCATGATTCAATATGCTAGACACATGCATCCATTAAACAAGCTTCTCAATCATTCACATTCCTGTTGTTATTTCTTATCATTTTTCATGTTCTTGCATCTAGGATCCAGAGGAAGCCCATGCAAGACGGGGAGGTGAGGTTTCTATATCTTTTCGTTGATCACTGAAGAACTTGTAACCATCAAAAGTTCTAACCATTCTCATTGGTGAATCCAGCTCCGTGGACATTTAATCCTGAGCTCCTACTTACATGCCTCAGGACTTTGAGAAGTCAGGTGATTTTTTTTCTGGTGATGGCTTGCAGTAATCTTATTTTACCTTGAAAAGTCTGATTTAGTCTATTACCACATAAATCACTCCCTATTTTGTGACGAGAAACTTTTTGGTTGTTCTGTCTTGAGAGAGTGCAAGCTCAAGCTTACTGATATGTCTTTCCATTCTCAAAGTAATTTTTTTTCAGGGATCAGTTTCTGTACCTTCATTTGACCATGGTGTTGGAGACCCAGTGGAAGACGATGTCTTTGTGAGCCTTCAGTGAGTACTTTGTACCTTCAACTTGAATTTTTAATGGACATACTTATTTTGGATGTTGGAGAAATCATGTTTTTAAGCAACATCGTTGTTGAAAACTACAAAAGAACCTACGACGGCAAACTATTTGGATCAATCATTAATCTTTCCTAAAACACAGCAATGTTTACCGCTAATTAGGTCTTAGTTACAAGTATATAACGTGATGTCACGTTAAATTTCTCTCTTTTCAGGCACAAAGTGGTTATAGTAGAAGGAAATTATTTGTTTTTGGAAGATGGTGCTTGGAAAGAAATATCAACTATATTCGATGAGAAGTGGTAAGAGTTCGATTTGTTCAAGGCTTTAGTATCTAAAGAAAGTGTAGAGAATTCGTTGTTTTATTACGCTATGCAAACTTGATTAATTCATCTAAGGCTTCCGGTTTGTTGAATATTCCACTTTCCTTTTCACTTCAAGGTTCATTGAGATTGACATCGACAAAGCTATGCAACGAGTCCTAAAGAGACATATATCGACAGGTATACTCCTTGATTTAGCCAGCCAATCTTTTGTGGAAAAAAAAAAAAAAAAAAAACAGAACCGAAAGAGAAGAATTGTTTTGATTGTTGTCTCTTCTAATTCAGGAAAACCTCCAGATGTTGCTAAATGGAGGGTAAGCCTCGTATTTTTTGAAGCCTTTTGAAGTTTTATTCTAGTGCATTATCTCCTTCTAGCATTAGCATATCGTGTACTTTAAGAATTGTCCTATTCTACAGATCGAGTACAACGACCGGCCTAATGCAGAGCTTATTATGAAATCAAAGAGGAAAGCAGATCTAGTAATCAGATCGGTCGACTTCTGAAGGCGAAACTTGTCGGGTACACCCGTAAAGGAAGGTCACTCAAACCAATGGAAGCAAAACAAACCAAAAGTCAAAATGTCATCTTAATTTTATTGTTTTATTCTAAAATTCATAGTAACAAACTGCTCACTGATTCATATGTGCTTGAGAGATGGCTTCAATGTTGAAACTCTTATGCCTCATAAAAATAAAGATTATATACTTTTACTTTGCTATCATAAATTTTATATACACATATATTTTTTTTAAACTCAGACTCGGTTTGGACGGGTTTCTCTTATAACGAGTGGGTCCCATTCACGACTCTTTGCCCATAGAAAGGTAATTGTTAGTGGTACCAAGAGCACTTTGGTGCTGCTCATGAATATTGGACTCACACACAGGGTTTGTCCAACACTCCTAGATAGTGGAATGGAATCTATTGGACATAATGGGATTATGCTCAATATTGTCGTGATGGACAATATTACATCGAAAGAAGCGAAGAGTAAACCAGATTTTAGAAAGAGAATCTTTTCTTGTCAGTAGTAATACAATACGTCCGAGTGGGTATATATTGTCTCGTTCGAATAAGATTATTGTTATGAATTCCAAGCCACTCTTTATTCAAAGACCATTATTTTCCGTCGCCAATAGAACAGAGGTTGTCGGTGGCATTCTGTTAGACACCAAATCTTTTATAGGAGAAGATTAGAAGATTGTGACTTTATTGGGTCCTCCTTGCAAGCTAGTTTCGCAAAGGTGAATTTTATCTAAGAGTAACGTTAGGGCCACTAACTTCAATTTCAATCTCAATTTTTAAGTATCAATTTACGTGATGGTGGGTTATCATCTTTTTAATGATAAATATAATTAATTGATGTAACAAACTTTTAAAT
>JAFMPE010127198.1:0-11040 GCA_024759925.1 Ficus religiosa
GAGTTTGAGTTGGTGTGCCAAAGAAGCCGTAAGATTATTGTTTTCATTTTTTTAATAAAGAAGAACCACACACCTCATACTTAAAAAAAAAAAAAAAAACAAACAAATTAATTCGCTTTTTCTTTTTTGTTTGAAAAAATATAGGTCTCCCGGCTGATGAAAAGGACGAGGAAACTCGAGTGAATTTAAATCAAAAGGATGTGGAGAGCGGCTGGGGTGAAAAGGACCACAATCGCAAATCTTCTCGTTGTTCAATTATTATTCCTACTGATGTCTAATATTTTGTGTCCTTTTGTATTTTCTTTATCATAAAATAATTAGTTTCCTAACAAATACAGTTCTATACTTTATTTTTCTAGCCAGGTAGTAAATCGTGCTTATATATATATATATATATATATCTGCAGGAGTCCGGAGGATGTATTCTATTTTCTGGGAGTGCCTAGCTAAAGGTGTGTCCTTTCTGCATTGCTCTAGCTAATTAATTATTACCTAATTATTCTGCTGCTGCTACTATATACGCATCATGTATCTCTTGTTTAATGCTAATTAAAGCACTTCCAGTGTTACCCCACCGAGACGGCACTAGGTAGCGGTACTGCTGCTAGCATCAATGCTAGAGTTAGGATCTTTGATAGTCTCTCAATACTTAAATTTAATTTTCTCTGGCTCTAGAGAGTGGCACGCCACAGATCATTAGTTCTCCTTTGTAGTGGTTTTTAGCTTTGGTGTCTGTTTTGTTTGTTCCTGGTCGGTGTTGGCCGTGTTGTTCGTTATGTTGTTTTGGCTTTTGTTGGTTAATGAAATTCACAATTAGCCCAATAAATAAAATAAAATAAAAAATGGCATCAAAGCACTGAACATCGTCTAGTCTTCAATATTAATAATCGTTTTCTTTATAAAAATATTAGAAATACTAATTTTAATCTCACTTTTTTTTTGTATTATTTGATGTAGTATGTGAATTGCCATTTCTTTAATGATAAATATTTAAAGGATTACCACATTAACTATTTGTATGCATTAAAAAAAAAACGACTAACAACACACTACTATATATACATAAATATTATTAAATAATTGAGTTTTAAACTTGTGTCTTTAATGCTATTCTTTTCCTTTTTAAGTTGATAAATAATGTTACCATCTTTTCACAGTTTTTTTTTTTTTTTTTTTGAGGCATAAAGTAGGAAATTTTCAAATATTTTTTTTCATCATCTTTTACTAACATGTGTATGAATTTTCTAAGACTGTAGGCATTACTTTCCTCCCCCTCCCACTTAAATATATTTTTCTCTTGATTGAGCCTCCGTCAATTGATTTTCTTTCTCTTCGTCTTTTTTTTTTTTTTTCCCCTTCATTGTTTCTTTGATTCTCACTGATTTTTATCAAAAGAATTTTTACTTCAAAAACGAAATTAGCATACAGAAATATTAGATTCCCGGCCGGCTAAGGATTCCCCCATTGAATTATGCTCTTAATGTTCGAGATAAAGTTCAAATATGAATCAAACACTTTCTTCCGTTTAGGGCACATTTGGCATTTGATTTTCATATCATTTTTTTTATTTTAATTTTTTTCTAATCAACTCAAAACTACTTTTCACTATTCATATTTCCAAATATCTATAGTAAATTCAAAATTTAAAAATCCATAACTTTGTTACTTGAAGTCCAAATAAGATGATTTTTTTTAAATCGCATAGAATTTCAAGAGTAACGAAATAAAATCTTTGTTGATTTTTTTTTCCGTACACATTTCAAGTTTTTATATTTTTTTTACTCCATATTGTTTTTTTCAACCAAATATATCTCCAAAACTTCAATTTAAATATCTCCAAAGCTACATCTCTAAAACCTCCTCCAAACGGGCCCTAAGTATTAGAATAATAGTATTAAGTTAATAAATATTTTGATTAAATTTTTTTAAAAAAAAACTATTATTATTTTTATAAGGTGATTGTTTTAATTTAAAGAAAATAATTTTATTTATGTCCTATAAAAATAAAATCCTTAATCCGTCGCTGTGATGTAGGATGGCCCCTAATAAACGAAATCTGGAAAGAAAAGAGGAAACACCAATTAGCTTGGAAACTTGCAAAGTTGCTTATATTGAGAGACAAATCATGGAAGCAAACTCATACAAAACTAGATGTAGGAGCAATATCCTTCGGAGGCAAACGAGGAGACCAAACTGAAGTACTAGAAAAACGAAAAGAAATAATTACCTCTTTTAAAGAAGAAAAATTAAATGACCAAACAGCAAACGAAGGTAGTATTATGCAGCCACAATCACGAGAGGAGAAAAAACCCGCACCATCTCCTATGACACCACTGCTTCTAGCAACTAGCAGAGGCATAGTGGAAATAGTTGAAGGAATACTTCAAGTGTATCCTCAGGCGGTGGAACATGTCAGTAACAAGGGTCACAACATAATGCATGTTGCCATCAGGCATCGCCAGAAGGAGATCTTTTGTCGTGTGAAGAAGATGAGAATTCCCATGGCGAGGCTTTCTCGGAAGATCGACGATGACGGCAACAACACCTTGTTGCACCATGTTGCGGACATGACTGACTATGGTGGAGGATCTCAGCCTAATCCTGCTCTTCAACTTCAAGAAGAGTTGCAATGGTTTGAGGTACTTAAAATCTGAAAATTTTGTTGCTTTATATTGTTTTTTTTCCTGTCATAATTACCATTCATAATCACAGAATCTCTTTTGCAAGATTACAGATTTTTCAAAACTTTTAACTTAAACATATTTTGAGAATAAGGAAACCTAATGCATGTTATCTAACGAAAATGTTGATGAAGACATTATAAAATATCAACTATGTACTACCATTTTGGGTTCTATATTGCACAACTCCACAGAATTTTTACCTTTCAGAATTTATGAGCACTGTTATCTGTAATTATAGTTTCTCTTCACCATTTTTAGATTCAACTTTATATATGAACTCTATAACTTGATTAAACATTTTTCGACTAGGTTGAAAATCGTAGTCATGTTTCGCCTTATAAATTCACATACCACTGTAGGAAACTATTATTTGAATTTATTTTAACATTTGGCATTGAATGCACACACAGAGCGTGAAGAAACTAATCCCGTCGCACTACGACATGCACCACAACAAGAACAACGAAGCCGCCCAAGAGTTCTTCGAGAGAACCCACTCAAAGCTTCTCGAGGAAGCGCAGAACTGGCTGAAACGCACATCGGAGTCGTGCTCGGTTATCGCAGTTCTGATAGCCACCGTCGCCTTCACCGCCGCCTACACCGTACCGGGTGGCTCCAACGACAAGACGGGCCTCCCCATCCTCCTCCACGACCCTTTCTTCCTTGTCTTCACCGTCATGGACGTCCTCTCCCTCGTCAGCTCCCTCACCTCCGTCGTCATGTTCATCTCCATCTTAACATCGCCGTTTCGGCTTCAGGACTTCCACCACTCTCTCCCTAAGAAGCTCACCCTCGCCTTCACCTTCCTTTTCTTCTCCGTCACCGTCACCATGCTCGCCTTCTCCGCAACCGTGCTGCTCATCATCCACATGAAGCAGCGCTGGACCACCACACTCCTCTACGCCGTTGCCTTTGTCCCGGTCACCGTCTTCGCGCTCCTGCAGTTCCCTCTTTACTTTGCTTTCATGGGGACTCTGAGTTACTCGCTCAGCATGATGAAGAAGGTTCTTCCTTTGTCGCTTGTCCGGAGTTTGTTCAGGAGCGACCATACGACGTCGTTTCGGAGGAATGAATGAATTAGTGGATATGTATGCACACACACACACACACATATATATATATATATTTATATGAAATATTTTCAGTCCGGTGCTACTTCTCAAAGTAGCGAACACGTTTGGTGTTGTGTTTACATTTTAAAATCGTTGGATGTGATTTAAACGGTTGGATCATGTCAAGGCTGAGTTTTTAAAAATCGTATACTGGGTGTACGGTATGTATTTTGAGTTGAGAGCATAAGTGAAGCTTTATGATTCTATAATCACTACTACCTAGCTTAAATATTTATATATATATATTGGCCATAACTTGAAAATGATCATTTTTTAATAAATGTCCCAAATTTTTATAATTTAGACAAGTGACCATTTTTTAAATAGTTAATCAATGGTAAACGACTTAATGGTTCAACAACATTGATCCATCGTTTATAGACTTGGTGATCAATTGCTGATAAACCGATCAATCAATATGGGTGATTTAGATGAATCCAAAAATATATATATATATGGATGATTTAGAGGAATACCACTTTACTAGAAAACTTAAATTTAATTTTTATGTCAAAGTGATACAAAAGAGTAAATAGACTCCTCATTAACCCCATTTTAATGTCAACTGATGATTTAGTTGGTTTTCCTGTGTGTCAGTGATAGATTCCTGTATGTCTGATGGATCATCATAAAATCCAGGCAATTAAATTAACCCAAAAAAAAAAAACACCATTTAATTAAAAAAAGTTCAACCATTTTTTATAAAGAGGTGGCCAAAACCAATGACCACATAATTTTTCCAGAAAAATCCATTATGTCTTAAATCTTGCTGATATTGTTTTCTCCCCGAGACAAACTCTAATTAAGATTAGTTAATCGTGCTTTCGAAACAAAGCAAGGGTGTAGAACTCATAGGAGAATTCTAATTTGGTGAGGCAAAAAAATCCTCGACTAATTTTGAATAATCTTTTCATGTTTCATTAAACCTTGTAAATATATATCCTTTAATCGGATTCTTTTTTTTTTCCCACTCCAACCTTAACTCTCTGGCTTGTACTATCTACAGATTGAATCAGATAAATATTCACACAAATTTTTTTTCCTTTAAAGATATTTATTATTTTTTTGACAAATGGATCATAATTTGTTTAGGGTCATCATGTGCTTGTTCAAACCAATTGTTCTTTTCTATTACTGTGGTCCAAAATCTACTAGTTCTAATAAATCTCGAGACAGCAAAACTGCAGCACATTCTAGGTATGCAAACGGGATCGCGTTGATAGAATCGGCACATGCTAATCATGTGGCTGTATGGTAATAATGATTGCTAATGCCTTTTTACCTCTTTAACTTGGAAAAGAACTGCCTATATCTATATACGCTACAAATCTTCATATTTACTTTTTACCTTAAAAAAATAAAATAAAATAAAATAACCTAGGACTTTTTTTTTTTTCCCCTGATTAAAAAGGAGATTATTGATCTCATTGCATCCCTATTTTAATTGTCTATAAAATAAGTTATTGAGCTCACTAAAAAACAGAAAAGGCTTCAATTCAACTTGAAAAGTAGTTATGTCTCATTTACACATTTTGAGTCCAACCTCAAACCTTCAGTTTCATTCACACCACCAATGAATTGAATTACACAATCACCTATTGATTAAGAAGAGAAGAATGAAAAACATTATAACCGCCAATACCACGTTGTTGGTAACCTAGGACTCTTATTATTTTTATCTTCCTATTGAAGAACTTTGTCTCTCTTTTACCAAATTAACTAATTTAGTATTTTTGCCTAATTTAATGATTTTCCTGTCTAACCTAAAAACAAAAATTATCCCATCCTTTCCGGATACCAGGCAAGTGCGACTTAAAAATGAAGCCAAATCCCTGTTTCTTTGTAATGAACTTGGATTTAGATCATAATTAAACAAGAAAAACAATTTTTTCCTCTCTAAATGTTTGACTTGCACATATATAGTGATATGCCATTTTCAGAAAGAATTTATAGACATAAAAGTAATATGAGTGTTATCTTATTCACATTTTAACCAAAAATCATGGGACTAAATTACCACATCCAATACTAATAACAGACAACCGATTCATCAATATTGGCCTTTACAAGATAAGAACAAGCGAGAGCAAACTTGATGAAAGATCTCAAGAATAACCCCATGATACTCCTCCGAATTCATCGAAACGTAATAATTCAAGAGAATTCGAAGATCCTTAGGCTCTTCAATCCGGTTCGCCGTTATCATCTCCTCCATGGACTCTCTGAAATCCTCTCTCGGATCGTCCGAGCTTTTTTCCATGGCCACCATTAGTACAAACTTAGTTGTAGTAGTTGTTGTAGCATTAGTATTCCCTTCATGACTACTTGATCTCTGCCTTCTTGATCTATCTCCAACGACAACGTTATGTCTGGCCTCTTGTCTTTCTCTGATCATCTGGTCCAGTCTCTCTTGGACCATGGCGTGAGCAAGGCTCGAGACCGAGGCAAACCGTTCGGAGGAGGAGCTCGAGCTCTCGGCTTCCTCGGAGGACGACACGCTAAGCCGGCAACTGCAACACAAGGCTCTGCCGCATGATCTCTGCTGAAGCTGCTGGTCTTGCCTTACTACTTTCTTGTGTTGCCTGAGGGAAGAGGCTTTCATTTTGGTGCGACTTGTGAGACGTGTTAAGTTGGGAAAGAATTGTGTGCGCAAAATAATGATTTATGCAGAATTGGGCAAGTGGGTCACGTTAATCATGATTATGTCTTGTGTTTAAAATTAAGTTTGTGTCAGTTTTGGAGAATTAGTTAGGTCACGTTAGAGTATAAAACTATCGTTAGTCTACTTCCTAATAACTTAAGTTTTTAGGATGAATTGGTAAACTAACATAGTGTCATAGCCCAAACTTTTAATTGCACTCTTTTTTCTTCTTTATTATTGTCATCACGGTTGAATTTTTAATATGTTTTGGATTTTTTATTAAATATTTGTGTTAAACTTTCAAAAATTAATATTTACCTATACGTTTACTTATTATTTGATCTGCAAGTGAGGGGAGTGTTAAAATAACTCACCTCTTAATAACTTAAATTTTTGAAATAGAATGATAAATTATCAGGTAAAGCAAACGGGAGAGCAACTTGAATTATGGTTTAAAAAAAAAGAGAGAGCTTTAATTTGTGATTATGATGCTTAAGTGGACCTTCAATAATTTCCTCTATAGGGTAGTATTAGGTGGCATCTGTCATGCTTTTTAAAGTTCTGTTAATATTTTAGAAAATTGGAGTGGTCCTCCACATGGCTTTTGATTAGGACTACAGACAGCTTCCGTTACTTTTTTTTTTTTTAAGTGACAATGAAAAACATGATTTAATTCTGTATGAGGGTTCACAATTCACATTCCTTTCAGATGTCCATAGCTTCTTTAGTGTACTTGTTATATCTTCAAACATTAACTATCAAGGATTTGCATTGTTGGCATGGGAAAAGGGCTCAACGAAGAGGTGTTGTTTTATTTTTCTTGTTTCTTTGGGTGTTTTTTATGACTGGCATATATATCAAACTATTAAGAGAAGAAAAGTAAACATATAATTAAAAATAAACCAATGATATATATCAGGAGAATTTTGTGGTAAAATTCTCTTTTAGATTACATAAGCATCGATCGTGTCGGATTTAGAAAGATATGATCATTTATGAAAATCTGATGATTTGTCATGATATAATTATCTCTATATATAATTATTCACAACTGAAGATAGACATAATGTATTATGTAGCTGAGTAGTTTGTTCTAAATATTTGAGTCTAGGATCCTTTTTGGATTATAAGTTCAAGCTTACAAATTTTCGTGAAACAAAACACTATAAAGAAAAGTTTAAAAAGTGAGTTTAAATCGAGATGTAAAATGAAAACTTTTAATCTTTTTCACATACTGACATGAGTTGAGATTAACTAGATGAATGTCCGGAAGGCTGAAAGAATGATGGGGTCCAACCATTCAAAAGAAAATTTATAATACAAGTTAAATTAAGAAAGGGGGTTGTGGGCAGTTTAGGAACAAACCACGTCTAATAATGCTTTGCTAGAGTACCTTTTTTAGGTTGTAGATGATAAGATCAACTGAATAGAGTTTCTTGCAAATCAATTTCCACTTCCTTAGTGGAGTAATCACTTTGTTTAAGGCTTCTTTGTCGCCTCATCTAAGTACATTGACAATTATTCAAAGCTTTACACAGCTGGTTAGAATCTCTAAAAGAGACCCCCTCTCCTTGCGTTTTTGGACAGACAAAGGAAGCTAAAAAAGATTATTAAAAAATATATACATATATATATATGTATATATATACAGAGTAAAGATTATGGAAAGACAATGTGTTTTCATCATGTGATAATAGTAGGATTACTTTACATTAACCGATTGGGTTTTTTTTTTTTTGGTTAACTACTCAAGAATCACGAATCTTACTCCTAAGTATGTGCCTTAATGTATTATTGTTCGTACAAGTGGTTGGATGAATAAAGGTAATAGCACATGTTGTTATAATGATCATTAGTAAAGATAAACCAAATTTCATTAAAATTGAGTAAGATATATTTATGTTATAACTGTAGTCATATAGATAGTAGCAGAGCGAATCTTCAACTTTAGAGTGGGACATATATTAATAATGTTTCACAAAACAAATAACATGAAAAATGAAAAAAAAAAAATCCAATATGTTTTGAGCATTCTACCGCATGTAATGAAAAAATATCTTACCAATAGGATTTTATATTCAACAGTTAGATCTATTACAAAATTTGTTCACTTTATTTAATGTGATTCTGACCAAATCTTTTGTTCACTTTATTTAATGTGATTCTGACCAAATCTAAAACATTGAAAAATATGCACTATCAATAGGGATACCTTGCCATCAAAAACTTTCATAAACATTAATGTCAACAAGAATCATTACACATTATAATAGCTCATGAGTAGATATAGTCAAGTTAACTATATAAAATCAAGAAATAAAAAATAAAAAGATTAAAGTTTTATGGGGACTATGTGAAAATATTAAATCTTAATGGGAACAAAATAAAGAAATCATATATAAATATATATTTTAAGAGTTGAATTTTATATTTGAACAACATTACTCGAAAAACGCGTGCATCTTATGTTGGTAGAGAGCTAATAATTTAGCCGAGTTAATAATTTTGTGTATGTACTTTGTCGATCATTTTTTTTTTTTTTGGTGTTATTGCTAATTAAGGATTCAATTAGATTTTCAGCCGCTGAAGTTTACTCTCAACTGCTTACAACTGAATGATGATGAGTTTCTGGGGTGGTCCTTTGAGAGTATTAGATCGGAAGTTCTAATTAGGCTGCCCCATAGATTTTCAGTACTACTAGCTCACGTGGACGAGGACGACGGATAATGTCGCTGCTCACAAAGCTAGCGCGTCGGGCTCTTAAATATATTTTTCTCTGCTAATGTCTGCGTTGTTGTTCTTGTGAACCAATTTCTTTTGTTTTTGTGAGTTCATTATTGGTTTGGACGTTTATACGGACGTAGTACAAAAATTTTAAGGTAGCTAATGCATGCAAAAATAAAAAAATTTAAATTTAAATTAAAGAAAAACTAAGACTTTGTTTGACACATTAGTTTAACTCCAACTAAAATATACTTTTTTTTGCCGGATTTTTGTCTTTTTCTGAAAAATCAATAAAAATTATAATTAGTTTTAAAAGGTCAACCAATTCCAATTTAAAAATTTTAATTTCAACTTACGATCCAAACGGACGCTAAAACTATAATGTTGATGTAGAAAAGGAATGGCCACTTGTCGTTTTAGTATTTGAAGATAGTTGTAAGTCATTTTTAAAGTTGAAGTCCCCCCCCGGGCGACAAGAGACTAGTTGTTATACGTAGTCGTTTTGGAATTGAAACAAAGAAACAAGTCCTTAAAGTGGGGATTACTTGAAAAATTTGTGAATTATGATTATGCTCCACCATGTATGTATATATATGGCCTCTAAATAAAGCAACTAGTGGTTTATTGCTTTATTGGGGAGCCAACACACTAGAATGAATCTACCTACGTACAGAGTCTACTTCTTGCGTACGAACTAGATTGCAAGAATAACGAGCTCGATCATACAATGATTAAGCACATATATTATATCATTATAAGGATCCACTCGACTAGAACCCTTTACTTTTTTAATCTCTTTTTATAGTTCTCGGCCAGATTCAACGTTCGTTCTAGAGATGGGGAAAGTCCACGCTTCATTATGTCTAAAAGATGGTGGGGGATCGATGGAAATTTAGTATGCCTTTAGTGTTATAGTTTGGATTATAGAATTTGTATTTGAATTGATTATGAGTTTATCGAGGTGTTTAAATTACTGGAGTTAAAAAGTGTAAAAACATAAAATGTGTTCAGAAAAAAAAATATCAATATGAAGCTTGTTTTATTCGTATCGAAATTCTATGCTATTGAAAAAAAAAATCATCTTATTTGGACTTATCTATGTAAAGTTATGGACTTTTAAAGTTTGAGTTACAAAACTATGTGAATAGTGAAGCCAAGGGAAAAAAAAAAAACAAAAATTGGATTGTAATTCTAAGATTTGGATTGTTCATCCAAACAAGCCCTTAGTAGAGGTATTAGGGCAGAAAAACCACATGCACCCATAGTCCCGTGTCTTCTAATCTTTGTTTAAGATAGTTAACAATGTAAAGACTGTTTGTTAAACATATTCAACTTTCAAACTTTTGTTGTCTTTACCCCTTTTTCTTTCAAGTTTTTCATATTTAGGGCTTATCTTTATGTGAGACTTCCACCGTGACTGACTAGGGTGATCGGCGATTTGGCGATTTCGGCGGGAATGGAGTCGGAAGATTCTCAATGAGAGTTTTTCGATCAAATTTAGTCGACAAGTTTCCAGCGGTTTGAGATCCAGTGATGCCTTAGTGGTCCAATGGTAGGTGCGGTGATCTTTTATCTCGAGTCGATTGTTTTCCTCTGAGTTATGGCGTGCAGCGGAGTGGTTGCTTCACATGGGGCGAGGATTTTGCAATCAATTTTTTCTTTTTTTTTATTAATTGTTTGTTATTATTTTAGTTTTAATTTTGTAATAAAGGAAGTAGTTCACCCACCTCCGGTTTGTTTTTGTGTGTGTTTTTTGCTTAAATTATTTTCTAACAGTATATGTCTATTGGTTCCACTAGTGCTATGGCTTGGTGGAGTTTGTTGCAGTCTATGTGTTACGAGTGATTGTCTCTCGATCAATCAGAATATTCTATCAATT
>JAFMPE010127198.1:11095-21304 GCA_024759925.1 Ficus religiosa
TATGGCTTGGTGGAGTTTGTTGCAGTCTATGTGTTACGAGTGATTGTCTCTCGATCAATCAGAATATTCTATCAATTGTAGATGTTTTTTTAAAAAAAGTTTTGTACGTACACAATTTTAGGATTACCGAGGAATTCAAGGAATTTTCCCGTCACAGGTCTCGACTTATGTCATCCTCACTAAGCTTCATCAGATTTTACTGATGAAATCAGTTTTAGTCGAGGGTTATGTCTTTTGTACTACCAAGGATGAAAATGTCGAGGTCGACGGAATTGTCGAGATTTTGATTTACAGATAATATCGATGTCGACATATATCCCGGGAAAAAATGAATACTCAAAAGAAAACTTATAATTTGTTGCTGAAACTTTAAAAAATATAAAAACAATCAGGTTTACTTACTATGAACTAATTGTATGAAATAAACAATAACATTTTTAATTAAATATGAGAGTTCTATCATAAAGTGTAATAGGAAATCATAATAATTATGCACTAATTGTAATTTCAATATGATATTGCATACTTGTTAGACATTACAACAAAATACAATAATTTAATATATTCTATAGAAGTAAATATCAAATATAAGAGAGTATATACAAGTTTCGAATTTCTTTGATATCAAAAAGAGCTTCGAGCAGGTTGGAAAACACTAGACAAGTGCTAATTTTGATCTAAACAATACATTTGCCAATATATGCTCTTAAATAGTTCTGAATGTAATTGTCAATGTGCCACATGTTTCTTGCTCTCTTCCAACTATTAACCCACAAATTGGATATTATTAATTTATCCAATATGATGAGTAATCTGGATGGATAAGCAATGACATCTCAACATTAATTTGATGCATAAAATATATTAATATATCAAAGAAACGGCCTAGATTTTATAGTTCTGAACTAGACTACATTTGAGAATCATAGGAAAGATTATAACCATATGAATTTTGCTCGGTTCCTAAACTCATGAAATCTAAACTCGAAGCAATAGAATCATCATCAGTTTGACTCATTTGAATCACACCACCTCTTCTTAGGTGTTGTTTTTTAATCGCCACATTACCCTCACCTATTACCCAACAACCATGATCTTCAACTGTCGAAGAATATTTTCACATTTTATTACCATTTAAAAAAATGAAATGTGTGTCAAATTTAAATTTTTTACAAAAAAGAAAAAAAAAAGAAAAAAAGAAAATTTCCCCAAGTTTTTGGATATTTTATGGAAATGTCCAAAAATATCCTAGATATTCACAGATATTTGCGGATATTAAGATATTCGTGGATAATATGTATATTTGACGGACACTCCAAGAAGAAATGTCTTCTCCCCCCGTTATCCATGTCGAGATTTCAAAATATAGATAATATCGTAGAAATATCGACGATGTCGTAAGACATTTTAATCCGTGTGTACCACAAAGTTGTTTTATCTTTATTATTGGTATTTATATCTCGTTTTATCTTGAATGATAATTTTTATTTAGAAAAAAAGATAATTAACATGTCTTCCCCTATTAATTGATACAAAACAACCTATGTATCCATAGTCGAAATGTACCATCATATTTCAACGAAGAAATAAACTTCTTGCTTAATTCTCTACACCCAGTAATCGACATACATACAATTAACAAAATTCTTTTTTTTTTTTTTTCTGAAAAGAGGAAAAAGAGAAAATTAGATAAAGAGCCATACTTTGAATACTTTTTTATAATTTTGATAAAATTATTAACTTTAATGTTATGATGAGTATAAATATAATGAAGTATCTTATCGCATTATTGCATAGAAATTTAAAAAAATGAATATTTTATAATCAGAGATAATTTAACAATAATTGCTCTAACAGGAGTAATCATACAAATCACCCTATAAATTTACTAAACCGGGCCTGAACTTCGTTCGTATCTGGGCGGGAAATTGATGAATGTGTGCAAAAAAGTCAAAAACTGGGCTTCAATTCCCGACAATGCCCACTCATTTATGTCTAACCCAACAGTACTTTCCTGGATCGGGCAATGTAGCCAATGCGGGCTAGTTTATCCCTGTAACCAAACAGCCACTTTCAAATGGCATACCCTGATTGGCTGACACCAAACTAAAATTCGGAATGATCGAATATTCTTTTCTTCCATGTTCACTTCCCATTCCCACCAACAAAACCAACCACCTCAATTCGTTAGGTACAAGGGTAGTCCCAAAAATACTCATTATCCACTACAACCTAGACCACCCTAAACTTCCTATGGACCACCCCAATCCCCGGATCTCGGCCGTCTACTTGCCTTGTGAACAGAGTGATATTCCAAAAATGCCCCGGAAATCCAAATTGGGCAAGAAGTATCTTGTATCTCACTGGGGCGGAGAGTCCAAGGCGTAAAAGACATTATTGCCCTTTTCAGCCGCAGATATAAAAATGCCTCACTGTCCGAGTGGAAAGACTATCCGTTTTTGTTCGTAGGCCTGGTCCAATCACACTTCCGAAAGTGAGGATCTCAGTGAGAGAGTGGGTTAGGGCTCCACAACATGTCTGCTGCATTGGTTGCCAACGGCGATTTCGTCGCCGGATATCTGTCTTCTGCGCCGGCCGCCGGCCGTGTCTCCTCCGTCTACAGCGAGGTCCAGGTGAATCGTATCGACCACGCGCTCCCCCTCCCTTCCGTGTTCAGAAACCCCTTCAAGATCGTCGATGGTCCCCCTAGCTCCGCCGCCGGGAATCCAGGTCACTTTCTTCTTCTCGGATCCAAGATTTTTCGTCGATTCATTATGATTTTGTGCATTTCAATCTGTTACGAATGCTTTGATCTCTGTTTGGTTACTGCAAAAATGGCGGAAAGAGTAGGAAACAAGAAGCCGGATTTATCTAGTTTTTTCCTTTGCGTTTAGCGAGAAAGTGATCACTCTAGTCTCAAGTTAGATTTTTTTTTTTTCTTTTTAATCTCTAATTTCATTATTGAATTTGTTGTGCTGCTTGCAGATGAAATTGCAAAGCTATTCCCGAATCTTTTCGGTCAGCCATCTGCAGTTTTGGTGCCGGCTAATTCGGATGCCAGCCAAGCGCAGCCGAAGTTGAAGATCGGCGTTGTTTTGTCTGGAGGCCAGGCACCTGGAGGCCACAATGTCATTTCTGGGATTTTCGGTGAGGATCTTAGTTGGAGGATCAACTCAATTTCCATTGTAATTTAGCTGATTTACATTACGAAGAAGGTTTAGTTTGTTCCATTTTTCCTGGTAGATTACTTGCAGGACCTCGCTAAGGGCAGCACATTGTATGGATTCCGGGGAGGGCCTGCTGGAATCATGAAGTGCAAATACGTGGAACTGACATCAGATTATATTTATCCCTACAGAAACCAGGTGTGAGTTTTGGAATATGGTTGGTCTTTTGTGCGAGTTTAAACTATTTTAATTTGATTATAGGTTCATGAATCATGTGCATTTGTAAAACATATTTTGAATCTGGCATAAGCTTGGAAGTGATTTATAGTTAATACTTGCGTGCATTTTAAGTTTTAACCAAGTAATTATATTTAATGTGAGAGGAATTTCTTTTTATCAGGGTGGTTTCGATATGATTTGTAGTGGAAGAGACAAGATTGAAACGCCGGAGCAGGTGACTTATTTCGGGTTCTGAACAGGCTTCCTAATACGTTTATGCATGCAATAGTGAATTGTTTACCGTTTGTGGTTTTTAGTTTAAACAAGCTGAAGAAACTGCACGAAAGCTTGATTTGGATGGACTTGTTGTTATTGGTGGGGATGACTCGAACACGAATGCCTGCCTCCTTGCTGAAAATTTCAGGTATCGCCAACTCTTTCAAGAAAGTTCTTGTGCGAGGAAACTGTAGCTGGCATCTTTAGTATGTTTATTAGAACCACCTATTATTTATTCACTCCCATAATATATATAACGCCTATGGTGATAGAACTTGGTCTTTACTCTTAACAACAAGGAGTCTTTCTTTTTCTTTTGGTATGACTGTTTCGCTTGTCTTCTTAACACAATTTGTATTTGAACATTTACTTGCTCAATCAGGAGGAAGAATATCAAAACCCGGGTGATCGGGTGTCCCAAAACCATTGATGGTGACTTGAAATGCAAAGAGGTTCCGGCAAGTTTTGGATTTGATACTGCTTGCAAGGTGACTGCAACTATAAATAATTTTGATGAAATTCTACTAGTGGAGTCCTTTGCAATTATCATGTAAAGAAGATGGGAAACTAAAGATATTATGATGCTCTAAATGTTATGCAGATATATGCAGAAATGATTGGAAATGTCATGATAGATGCCAGGTCAACTGGAAAATATTATCACTGTAAGTATGCTGGTTAAAACTTAAAAGTCGTGGAATATTTAACTAGTTAAAAATTTGCTCTTGCTTGCTTTGCACATTTCCTAAGCCTACATAATGAAATGTATCTGTCTTCACAGTTGTGCGGCTTATGGGGCGTGCAGCTTCACATATAACGCTTGAATGTGCTTTACAAACTCATCCAAATATTACAATTATCGGAGAAGAGGTACCTTCAAACGATAGACCTTGCCTTGTGTAGCTACCCAATGATTACAATGTAAGAAAGTAGATTCCGTCCTTGTTTGGTGTTTAGACATCCTGTGTTGTGGCAATGTTACTTCCGAGTCCTGACACTAGTCAATGTAGCTTGTTGATGTCAACCACTCCTTTGAACCTTGCCTTGTCTAGCCACTCAATGATTACAATATAAGAAAGTAGATTCTCTCTTTGTTTGGTGTTTAGACATCCTGTGTTTTGACAATGTTATTTCCAAGTCCCAACACCAGTCAATGTATCTTGTTGATGTCAACCACTCATTTGAACAGTTAACTTTTGTTATTTGACTTCATCCTCTAAGTCTGAATCTTTTGCGGTATAAGTTTCCTTTTCTATTTGGTCAGTTGTTCTGCATGTCTTTGTTTGGTGTCTAAACATCCTGTGTTTTGACAATGTTACTTTCAAGTCCCGACACTAGTCAATGTATCTTGTTGATGTCAACCACTCCTTTGAACAGTTAACTTTTGTTATTTGACTTCATCCTCTAAGTCCGAATCTTTTGCAGTATAAGTTTCCTTTTCTATTTGGTCAGTCGTTCTGCATGTCTAAGTTGGATTAGCTACTCGCCATAATCACCTGTTGAAGTGAAATGAACAAACCTAACAAGATAAGTCTTAAGAGTTGAGATGTTGCCCTTGGTATCCCTACTCTGTGCTGATATTCAAGGATGTAGTATTTGATTGAATATAATTTATTGGTCAGAAGTTGTTGGGATGCTTAGTAGAGGCTGAATTACCTTATGAGGTGCGTAGCAATACAATTTTTGAAACACATAATGTGACAAGATCTTTGGTGCAGGTTGCCCAGAAGAAGCTGACACTGAAAAATGTTACAGATTACATTGTTGATGTAGTCTGTAAACGTCAAGAACTCGGTTATAACTATGGTGTCATACTTATCCCTGAAGGTCTAATTGATTTCATTCCTGAGGTATCATTTCTCAGTGGTAAAGCTGCTATTATTGTCTCTATTTTGTCTTTATATGCTCCGAGATTATATTTTCTCCTATTTTACAGATATGGACCCTCGTTATTATGTTGATTCACATATATTTTTTGTAACTTTCTACTGCAGGTGCAGCAGCTTATTGCAGAACTGAATGAAATTCTGGCCCATGACACTGTTGATGAAGAAGGTTTATGGAAAAAGAAACTTACTGAGCAGTCTTTAAAGCTTTTTGAATTTTTACCTCAAGCAATCCAAGAGCAGTTGATGCTTGAAAGAGATCCTCATGGAAATGTCCAGGTATGTTTTTTCAGTTACCATGCCACTTTTGATTTCACCTTTTTATGGATATATACTGGCCAGTAATGTTTATGTCATTTACTTTTGTTCATTAGGTTGCGAAAATAGAAACAGAGAAGATGCTTATTCAAATGGTTGAAACTGAATTGGGGAAGTGGAAGGAAGCAGGTGCATACAATGGCGATTTCAAAGGACAGTCGCACTTTTTTGGGTACCTAATGTCTTACACCGCATGTTTACTGGATAAATGCAAGAACAATTTCTAAAAGAATAGCATTTATGGTAGCCGTATGTTACCCATCAACGTAATCTTTCAATATGCAGGTATGAAGGAAGATGTGGATTACCGACTAATTTTGATTCTTCCTATTGCTATGCATTGGGTTATGCTGCAGGAGCTCTCCTTCAAAGCGGAAAAACTGGGTTGATATCATCGGTTTGTGTCTCTCTTCTTTCACTCCCTTTTGAACCTCTTCTGCTTTCATCATAAGCTATTTTTCCAGAATGATGTTTATTCCTCCTTTTATTTTTTCCCTGTAATTTTTCTTATCCTAGAAGATTTAGTTTGACAACAGGACATTTATCACTTCTTTACTTTTTCCAATGTATCCAGGTCGGAAATTTGGCTGCTCCTGTTGAAGAGTGGACGGTTGGTGGGACTGCTTTGACCTCGCTAATGGACGTGGAGAGAAGACATGGTATTGTAGCCCAAATTTTTTATTTCATCGTGTGCCATATCAAAACATTTTCTTTGCCTCTGTTTTTTTTTTAGTAAATATTCGGAGCATGCAATCTCATCAATTATTCTTTTTGTTCCATATCCGTAACTAGAGCTTTACAAGAATTCTGTGGGAAGAGCATTATGATCTTTCAGTTTACATACTGTTTGTTTCATCTTTCACACTATTTAATATGAAAATTCAATTCATCTTTTAGGTAAGTTCAAGCCTGTGATCAAGAAGGCAATGGTGGAGCTTGAAGGTACTGACACTAATTGTGGTGTTTTCTATGTGTGCTATATTTCCATGCTGTTAGTAGAAAACAAATTATTTCGATTAGGTTATCAGCTCTTCAGATCTTACTGATTTTTGGTAATAAATTTCAGGTGCTCCATTTAAGAAATTTGCATCCATGCGTGATGAGTGGGCTCTCAAGAATCGTTACATCAGTCCTGGTTAGTGACAAAACCCGGTTTAATGGTGTTATCTGCTTTTGTGATTTTATTCAATAATGATTCGCCTTAAATTTACAGAATGTCTCTCATAGTGGGAAAATGAGAGAACTTTTCTATTGAATACTGGTTAACCGTGGATGATTTTATGGTTTCTCCGAGATATGCTTGAAATTGCTCCTACGGAGTACAGACAGCTCTACATTCATATCTCACATATTCTGACTTCCGAACTTTTCATTGCAGGTCCAATTCAATTTGTTGGTCCATCATCAAATGCAGTGAATCACACTTTACTCTTGGAGCTTGGGACTCAAGTTTAGGAATGCGATTGGGCTCCGTCATTGGAGCAGGCAACATTTATAAATCCAGAGAAAACAATTATATGCTTTCTGGATCATTAAAAGCTATTGCCTTTCGAATTTTTTTTTTTTTTTTTCCTTTTTTCGGTAGACTTGAATTTAGCTAGGGGATTATATGTGGGATGGTTTTCTTTTTGTTCAACTGTTTGACATGAACTCATTCTGAGTGGGTTTTTAACTTTGAAGTGTCGATTACTCAGGTAACTGCCGGTGAGTATTTTTGTGAAATGTCATTGCCATCTCTGTATGAGCGAGAAAAAATAATATTTAATAAAACTAAACTTTCAATGGAGATTCAAGGTGGAAGTTGTTTATGCGTATTGCGTATTGTCTATTAGTCTCAATTTCATTTGAAAAAAAAAAAAAAAGAACGAACTTCATTTGATATGGGGGAAAAAAAAAATTGTGTTTAGAATACTGAAGACGGATCATAGTGGCGTCTGCTTGTTGGGTACTGAAAAGATCAAGTTATTACATCATTATGATAGGAAGGATCGATTTGATCACGAGGATGGGAAAGGTTGAGCACAACTTTGTTTTGCCTTTATACACACACACGCAGAGATGTATACATTCCAAATTTCCAATACATTCTAATTTACAACTAATATAAGAAGAAAAATGTTTTATCGTTGGTGATGCAATTTTCATCACAAATATGACAGTCTATTAAAAATGTCACTTGACATAATATGATTCTACCACTTTTTACCTTGAGGTAGTTTTATTTAATTACCTCATAGCTATTAGAGAAAACTGATTTTTGTATTTAAAAATTATTATGAGAAAATTATGTAAATAACCATCTATTTTTCATTCATTAACCAACATGATACAAATTCCTTATTCTTGACCAATAGAACACTAATTTTAGTTAACTTTTATTTAATTTTGCATCATATTAGTCTAGTGTCAATTTTTTGTGTCATATTGATGTAATAATCTATAAATTTGTGTGATTTAGGTGCTTTCCCCATTAATTATATTTATTTTCAATTTATGAAATCTCTTAATTGATCAAATCTGTAATTATAATTTTCATATGTAGCGTCCATTTATTGTATTTTTATTAGTGAGCTGTCTTTCTTTTCCTACTGCGTCACTTATTACCAAACTGCTTAAAGTCTTTGTATTCTCCTCTTACGGTTTTTTTTTTTTTTTTAATCTTCTTTAATATGTTCAATAATAATGGCAATGCTCAATAAGAACAAAATCTCTCCCATTTTTCCCTTGAAGAAGGTCCTCTGCAATTGATCGATCCCCAAGCCAGAGTATTGACAATTAGCCAGACAACCTTAAAAGCAAATGAAAAACTCTTTTCTTTTCTTTTCTTTTTTTCTTTTTTTTTTTTTTTTAAATTTTTAACTTTAGCAGCCAGTGAAATGGTATCTTCAGCACTAAAAACTACTATTAAGGCCATGGACAGACCATGATAAGTTACAGAAGATAACCTGACATCATTGCGAAATCTGTTAAGACTTGGGTCCATACTACTAGTGCTACTAACATCAAGTTTCCGTGACACATGTAACATGATTTAAAACAAAACAAAAAACAAAAAACAAAAAAAAAAAAAAGCCAGAATCATGGTAGATAAAATGTTTTCTTTATCCTTAAAAAAAAAATTCATATGGTAAACGGATTTCGCCTTGTGTTTTATCTGTAAGGAAAGCAACGACTCTCACTTTGATGAACCAAAAAGTGCTATTACTTTTCTTTTTTCACGCCAGAAGAGAGCTGACTTTACTGGCTCTGCTTTTCTCCTTTCTCTGCTCTTTTTATGTCAAAAAAGTCCCCCGGATCACATGCTTTCCTGTTTTCGCTTTCTTTACTCCTTTTTTTTTTTTTTTTTTTTTTTTCCACTTGTTCCTCTCCTGTGCCATAAGTCGCTGAATTCGCGTTCTTATCCCTTATTTATGTAACGTATTTGTAAGGCCCACGTGTACCTCTTACCATTTGCCCGCATGTGTCTATACGTTGTGTCACTCTAATTTTATATGCACCTTATTTTATAAAGAATCTTCCATTCAATAATACTATAAAATACTGGTGATGTTAAACATTATTTACTAATCAAATGTAGATCATATGACATGGGGTTCATAGATAAAATCAATATTTTATTTGTGATGAATTTTAACACTAATGGTGTCTCTAAACATTTCTGATCTTAAGGAGAGCAAATAGTGCAAAGAGGGAAAAAAAAAAAAAAAAAGGTGAGAATGTGATACCTCATTCCTCTTTTTGGAGATTAACTGGTTGCTTATCTATTTATTATATTAAGCTTGACCAATCTGTATTCCGAATACTTTGCTTTTATCTAATTTGGTAGGTATTCACTTTCTATTTCTTTCTTCTTTCTTTTTAATAGGTAGGGATGTTTAAACTCTAAATCCAATAATCAAAATCAAGAATGTAGATTTACCTTTAAACTATAAATATAAAACTATAAATATTATTTCGTATTCTTATGTCATAAGAATATTTTAAAGAAGATGAAAATCTGCCTCTCTATAGTGAACTATATATAACAATTTGAAGAAAGTTTACAATTTAAATTCGAGTGAGGGGATACAACAACAGATGGAAGCAAATTGAAAAGGGATAGAAGTTGAAAATAGGAGGAAATCCACAAGAACCAAAGTCAAAGTGTGTGAGGAACGAGGAAGAGAAGATTGGGAAACCCGAGACATAGTGCTATGAGGAAATTGGCCAGATTCCAGACACATTGCAGCTTATATATATATATATATATATATATTTATATATATTTTTGATTTGGAGTTTGAAAAACGGGTGTCTCTCGAGGTCTCAAATCTCTCCAACCGAAAGATAAGGATCGTTGGACT
>JAFMPE010127209.1:0-10551 GCA_024759925.1 Ficus religiosa
GTACCTTTGCTAACATGTCCTCGTATCTGTTCTAATTTATAGATAAGATATGGAAGGAAGCCGGATGGTGTCTGCCTTGTTGTTGGATCTTGTGCTTGTGGCGTAACTGATAATACTACCAGTGACGTTATTTATAGTGGTTCATCAGTAAGGAAGATTGGACCATCAAAAGTCCAATGCTTTTGGGAGGTTAGTAGATATAAGAAATCATCCTCTCTTTATCTTGAGTATCAAGCATGTGCTGAAAAGTGAAGATTTGTAGGCGTTTCCTGCGGGTTCAGGACCTCGGATCGTACTACTTACATGTTCACTTATGTTGATCCCCAACCTGGATCACCTACATTGGAAGAATTACTAGAAGAATACTGGGATCTAATGCAGGATTATCAGGTCATTTCGATTTGTGTTTTGCAATTTCGCTGCTCTAGTTGCGTTAGAATTTATCTCTTTTCCATATTGGTCCTTGTTAATTTCAATGGAATCCTTGTCATTTCAAAGACTTCGAATTGGCACAACTTGAGTTCCTTCTCACCTCTTTGTGATGCCCTCATATTGGTTAATGTTTGCATACACGTTTATAGGGAGTCTCTCCTGACAATCTTGAGATTCAGTGCGTTATATATGGCATTTTCCCAACATACCGTGACAGGTGACTTGACTCTAAAACATTTTGTGGGTTTTTTAACTGTTGTAGTTGTGGAGATTGTGCATCCAAAATGTGTGCTTTGTATCTGACATGTTTTTAAATTCTTAACGAGGGATGTTCACCTTCGGCCGCCCATTGCCAGCGGCTTTTAACCATGTTTCACAGGTGGTGTATATATATTGTTACACTTCTAAAGCTTCCAAATAGATTATCCTCACATACCAAAAAGGAATACAGAAGTGTTACGATACTATTCTCTGCAGTTTGGTGATGCCAGTGGCATACAGTCACCTGTTTCGTTCGCGGTTTTGGGAGCTTGACGAGACACCTTGAAAGACTTTCAAGTGGTATAATATATTCATACATACACTTTATCTCTGTGGTTTCGGAGGTGTAAAATAATAATTAGTCCTTTGGAGTCTTAAACTGGTAATCTTAAGACTTGAGGGAAAAAATTAGCTAATCATTCTGCATGGAATTTTCCTTCTTTTTTCCTAAAAATAAAGGTATATGCAAAGCAATCAGCGGCAACTTTCTTGACGCACACAACTTGTCCCTGCTTAATCCCTACATGGTCAGTATCTTGTTTTCTGTCCTAGCACAAAAAATCCGTTTTTTTAATTTTTTATCTTCTGAAAAAAAAAAAAAAGTTTAAAATTTATATTACGATCTTATTATTGCAGCCCAACTTAAGTGCTTCTTGGCTGTCCATAGAGCAATGTCAGCAAAGCAAGAGACTAATGTTCCACCTGACTTTATAAATGAGCTCCTTTATGCTAATTTTCATGGTATGCAGGTAAACTCATATTATTAGATATTTTTCTTTCTTCTTTTTGGCATGTTGGTTGTCTCTTTTTCCGGTTTTCCGATCTCTTACTGTTTTTTCTCTTCAGAGGCTAGGCGATCCAGTGCTAAGACCATTCCTTCAGGTTAATTTCTTTATGTTCATCATTTTTTTGGTAGATCCACCAAAAAATAGTTCGGGAAACTTACTTTGTTTATGAAGTTGAATTTCCTTTGAAAGTTTTTCTACTTTTGCCAGGATGTTGTACAGTTTGGGCCTCTTGCCAAGACACTGGGGCTAGTTATGATAACCAAACCTCAAATTCTTCCATCCATATTTGCACAGGTAACTAATAACTGTATTTTAACAGAAAGAACTGCCCTTTTTCATCCAACAAAAATGTGTGTGTGTGTGTGTGTGTTTTTTTTTTTTTAATTTATTATGTCTAAAATAAAAACGAAGTACTAAAATCTAAAAGCATCTTCATGGAATTACTTATGTAGTGAAATTACTTAAAAAGGAAGTTATGGTTAGATGAAAATAGAGAAGTGATTTTGATCTTTATGTTTCAGGTTGGTTTTCCTGTACTTGTTGTCCGGACTGGACATTTTACCATGCTAGGTTTGTATACTCTTCTGTGAACCTTTACAGAATCTCTAATCAGGTAATTACTATTATTATTAATTTTCATAATCATGTTTTCGTCTACAACATTTTTCTAAGCACGATTATTTATTCTTGAAGCAATTAAAGATTATTTATTTATTTAAACGTGTCTCGTGTTGTTGCATTTTGTGCTAGGCCTTTGTTAAGTGCACTCCCGCCAGAGTCGAGATATCAACGGAAGCGACGTCTTGAGGCTTGGAAATATGGAGCTGGTTTAGACTGTGAGCTATGAAGTAGCGCATTCAAAGACACACAAACATAGTTTTCTTTTAAAAAAAAAAAAAAAGTACTGAATTAAATGTTGCATTAACATGCTCTATTCTTTCAAAGCATAAAAGTTACAGACCCTATCCATGTTTTATTTTAAACAAAAAATAGGAATTAAAATAGAGCCTATTTTTTCAATATAAAATTGATTTCAGAACCGTCCACCATATGTTTTGCACCTTTAGGTTGATGGATTATAGTTCCCAACAAAGTTTAAGCTGTCATCATAAACATGATTTTATCATGCCAACTGAAAGCATCTTTTCTTTTCTTCTTCTTCTTCTTCTTCTTCTTCTTCTTCTTCTTTTTAATTTAAATTTTTTGGGGTGGAACGAGGGGTTATTGTTCAAGAGACTCAAGAGAGCAACTACTTGAATCCTCCATTCAATTCATTATCAGTAAATCCACCCATGATGCGAATCATGACTATTTTTATCTTGCAACTGTTCAAATAACCAACCACATATTGCAGTAAATTGGAAAATGGAGTTTTCTGATAAAGTTTTATTTCATTCCATTGCACAGCTTCATAGAAACGAGCAACTAATTTTACTTCTAAAACACCTATTTCCCCGGGAAAATATCCATCAACTGATCTTTCCCTAGCTTATTATACAAACTTCTAAGCATTGGACTCGGAACCATTTACACACTAAATAGAGACAGGTGGGGAAGAAATGAATGAAAATCAATTGGATGGCTTTGCGCCAAACATTTTAGAAAGTTCCTTCATTATAGGTCTCTCTTTGATATCTTGCCCCCTTTCCAAATGCCATTTCTTCGTCATATTTTCGGCCTGAAATTACAAGTTCAATTTAGATAGTGACGAAAAAAGAAATAAATAAATATTATCCCAAAATTATTTGCTTTGACATACCCAATCTTTTAAAGGAAGCAGTTGCTTCTTGAACACCTCAAGTTTTGGCTCGACAAGGTCTCTTCCCTTGGTTCGGATATCATCACTCTGTCAAAATGTATGAAAACCTCTTGAGAAGGTGCTTCCTTCGCAATTTTAAGACAAAATTAAGGACCAAAGAGTGGAAGATAGCGTCTCTTTAACAGCAAAGAAGTATGTTAATCATCAGAAACAAATTGCCAATTCGTACAAAAAACTCTACAGCACTTGGCCGCCCCTTACGTCATCAAAGATTGCTAATGAACTTAGGTTAGGTGTAAAAAGTAAGAACACCAAAACAAAGAATTAAAAAGCATTCAAGTATGAGACAAGTTGTTTAATGAGATGTAGTTGAATAATACTAAAGGATGCTTAAAATTAGCTAATAAACAAGGGCACCGGCACATTAAAACCAGTATGTGCCAACAATCTTTCTTGCAGTATCATCAACAACAATGGCAAGGATTTTCACATCCATAAAGACCATAAATAAGTCCTGCTTATTGGGAACTGTGTACCCATTTATGAATCTTCCGTACTTTTCTTCGAACCAACCATGTACACCTTAGACAAAACTACTGATTCGTCAGTAAATCCTTCTAATCACCTGACATCTGAAGATCAAAACATTGCATTGTCAAGAGATTTTATTTCTTTGTCATGCCAATGCATTGTTAAAGAGATTTCAGACCATAAGCCGTGCATCCACCAAATTCTGTGCCTTGTACGTAGTATTCTTCCATAGTTCAATCAATACTCATTAAAGACTTTTAACGTCACAAAATAAATTTCTACACCCATATCATTAAGATCTCTCTTTATATAGCTAATTAATGGCTTCAGTAAATAAAGGAATATGGACATTCAGAAGAACAATCAAGAAGTTAGAAAAGCAACTGGTAACATCATGGGCTTATTTTTTTTTATTTATTATTTTTATTTTTATAAAATTTATCTATAAGGAAAAAAGAATGTATCTCATCTTATTTGCTAATAAAATAGTGAATTTCATCGCCTTCTACTGATTCAAGGATCTTGGCTGCCGGATTGATGACGATTTGAGGCTTTGGAAGGAAGCTGAGTTTTCTATATTTCTGTCTGTTCTTTTTGAGTTCCAGGATTGTGCATTCTTTTTCCAAAGTCAGGGTTTTTTCTCTTCTTGGGTTTTATCCGATCTAGATTTTAATGAGGTCTCCTTTCCTTTGGGTTCTATTTCTTTTAATTATTTTTGGAATTGTCAGCCTTTTGGCCAGATTTGTACTTTAATTTTTTGTTCTTTTTTCATTTCATTAATAAATTTGAGTCGGGAACTTGGTGTGCGATAGCTTTTTGAAGTTAGGGAGAGCCAACTTAGCTGCAATGTCTCAAATTCTCTTGATGCTAGTTGTTCTCTCTCCTTCGTACAACAAACAAACATAAATTTCTAAATAAAATATTGTAGACCAGATGTAAAGTACTATACGATAGATGAGTTTATAAATATTTTCAATCAGAAAATCATGGTGAAAAATGGACTAAAAAAGTATGTACTTACATTTTGCAAGTCCAGTTTTGACGCTGCCATTCCAAACATTAAAGAGGCACCACCAAACACTAGTGCAGTAGCAACAGCAAAAGCCTTTCCAACTACCAGAAAATGAAAAAATATATAGAAAATAGAAAAAACTTGAGCTTTGATTACTTATCTGGAGAACGCAGGAAAAAGTCATGATTTCCCATAATCATGACAGCCAAGCTTATAATTGCATCGCAGGGGGAAAAAACATGAAGGCAAAGCCAAAACGAAAAAAGCAAGTACCAATCTTCCTAAGCAATCATAGAATAACAACAATAGGCACATCTATGCAGATTGTGTAAACTAAACAAGAAGCGCTTGAGATGCATTTTGGACATACTTTGTGCAAGCCCGTCAGCTGCAGCCTTCAACTTCTCGGGATTTACCGGTGGGTGCCGGTCTCGGCGTAATTCATTAGCCGTTGACGCCGAGACCGAGTTGTTTGCCTCCGGCAGTTGCCACCTGCATTCATTGCCAATCACATTATACAAACGAGACGAATTCAACACGAAATTAAACAGGCGCATAGAAATTCAATCTAACTAGTTGCAGGTAATAGAATCCCCTAACATGAACACGAGACTATTTATGATAAATCCAAAACATTTAAAAGGCTAAACAGGTGCAAATTGATAACTTGGAGAGCAAAATTGAACCTCGGAACCTTCAATTGCAATCGAGTTTGACCAAAATTGAAACCAAAACACGCCGAAGATTCTCAAAATCTCCATTTTCCATTATCGTAAACCATAAACAATCGAGAAAGAGAAAGAGAAAGACAGGACCTTTTAGGGCCGAAGGTGACCTGAGGCAGAGAAATGTAAGCCCTGAGGGGATTGAGAGCCCCGGCATTGACGGAGGCGCCGTTGCTGTTAGGGTCGGAGTGAAGACCCCATTTGGAAGCTACGTAAGTGGTGGACGAAGAGGAATTAGAGCTTTCCTGGAGGAGATTGGTTGGCAGAGAGTGGCGTAAGACCTCGGGAAGCACGTCGGCTTGGGATGCGTGCTCGGCGTCGGACGCCGGAGACGAAGAAGGTTGAGGTGGCGATGGCGGTTTCTGCCGAGATGCGAGACGGCCCACAGCCTGTTTGGATTCCTGGAAAAAGTATGCGCCTTCTTTCCCGGCTAATCTTCCCGCGAGAAAACTCATTTCCCTTTTTTTTTTTATTTTTCTTTTCTTTTTCTTTTCCCTCTCTCTCTCTCTCTAAAAAGTTCTGAAATCTGAAGTGGTTGTCGTCGATTGGTGGCGATCTGTACGACACGAGTACAGCCTACAGTTTATAGTTTTCCGGCTTCAGGTTGTGTTTGGATGCTACGCCTTTACCTTCTCCTTCAAGTTTTCCATTTCTTTTCTTTTTTCAATTTCTTTTTTTTTTTTCTTGGGAAATCTCCTCCAAGCGACCTTACATTAATTTTTAAAAAAATAAAAAAATGGATGCGGAGTCAGAAAAATATCATATTCATATTCATCATTTTTTAGAAAGAATTTTCTAAGAGACTATGAAAAAAATACTATCATTAGGATGTTATTTTTAATGGTTATATATTAGTTTATGATAATTTTTGTATAATTTTAACCCAAATTTATTCTTAAAATATAGTAAAAATTAAAATTTCTATTTCGATAAAACTTAATTAAAAATTATGATTCTAAGAAATTTAAGTTAAAATTAGACAAAAAAAAATCATTCTTGTTATTAATTAATGATTTGTACATAAGTCATGTGACAATTTCTCACAAGGAAAATTATCGTTATCGATTTTGGATCTTAACGACATATTTTTTGAATGCAAAGTAAAAAAACAAAAAAAAAAACAATATTATTAATAAAAGGAGAAGTTCATCAAACAATGATGTAAATAAGTCTTTCTCATTTTATATCTATACCAAAATAGTTGAAAATCTTTTATCACAAATTCGCTTGAGCCTACATTTTATTTTGTAAAATATGCAATGATATTCTAGGTTACAATATATAATAAAAATATAAATGATGGGGAACTAAAGAAGACTCGCCTTTTTTTATTTTTTTCCCTCGAGGAAAAGAATAAGAAAGAATAATAATGCTTAACCGATACTGATTGATATTTTTCTTTTTTAATATTGATAGGTTAAACATAATCTGTTAATAAAAACGAGTGTTAGATATGGATTTATACTATTAAATATATATGTTGTTTTCCTCGTGCATTTTTCAAGAAGAAATTGTAGTTTATGTGAATTATCATAGTCCAATATATTAATAAAGCATGAAGATTGAGGAGAGTCAAAGTATGACCGATAAGCTAGAATTTAGAGAGGCATTTTATTTTATATTAAAAGGTAAGACTACAACAAATTTTTCTTGCGGATCATGCACTTGATCTTTTTTTTTTTTCTTTTTAAACGAAGCACATTTTTTACTGGGTGGAAAAGGATTCTCCTTTGTTACTATTATGATCTTTCTTTGCAAAGTATTTAAACTCGATATTAAGGTTTGTATATTTACTAATTATGAAAAATTAAACTAAAAAAAAAAAAAAAGATCATAAGAGCTTCAAAATACGCAATTTAGAAAATTTTCAGTTTAAAAAAAATGTATGCAAAGTCATAACCAGAAATGTGTGGCGTTTAGGCGGTGCAGAGACAATTAATTTGTTTGTTGTTGAATTATTTCCTCTGCAGAAGGACATATTTATAACCTTTTTTTAATTATTCTTAGGGAAGACATGTTTATAACTTAATTATTCTATTTTTAGTTTCAATCGAAAAGGACATATGGTGTTGACCGACATCAATTAAACATTATAATGATAGCCAAGACCGAAAACTTTATCTACCAGTATAATTAGATTATAAATCAATTATTTTCTTTCCATAGATAAATTACAATTGTGAAGTGATAGGGACAACAATACATACATACATACATACATACACACATATATATATATATATATATATTCTCTAAACCACGCTAATAGAATAACTTTCTCTTCATGTAATGATTTGTTAGACTTGAACCTTGTCCAGATCGTAATAAAAAGATTAATTTCTCTTGAAAGAAATTCTAAATTCTAATGAAGTTTTCAATTCAATAATTAGCAAACTTTTCTGTTGGGTGGATTTTTTTCTTTTTTTTTTTTTAAATTCCTTCATTGGCATTGTTAACGTTGGCTATAATTAACCTGAGCAGGAAAATATTGCTGAAAGTAACAAGTTTACGACTTTTTTCTTTTGTTGATGGAAAATCTTTCAAAATAGCAGTTGATAAAATTAATGATCTTGACCGTGTATAGCAATTATAGCATTTGAACCAGCAATACCTAGCATTTCTTTTTCCACAAGCTACAGTTCAAGAGAACTCATCTTGTCATCCAATATTCTAACTTCAACATAGACACAAACTCAATTTCTTGGTTCAAGAAAAAGGAAGATGAACTCATTCTCTACAGACAATTTCCATAGATGAGAGATTAATTAATCCCTAATTTCCTTACCAAACCATGTTTTACTTCTCAAATGGTGATTTTTTTTTTTTTTTGGTTGAATTGGGAAAAAAAAAAAAAGGATTAATGATGTTTTTGCGTAATTGTTTTACGGTATTTTTAGAATTTATTAAGAACAATGTGAAACAGAAAGGAAACTTGTTTACGTTATAATCAACCATCCTCAAACCCACAACTTTAAAGAATCAAACTTCTTATACAACTCATTCGTTGTCGGCATACTATTGTTGCCGATGGTCTCAACTCTTAAATGGAAGAGATTGTGAGTTCATTTTTCTTTTACTGAATTAAATAATGAATCAGTCCTATTCTCACGTTTTCATTTGATATATACTACTTTGGAAATCTACTAGAACAAAATAAATTGTAAAGATGGCCGGTGAACATATATGTCAACAATCCAAGAATTCATGATGAAATCACTATTTAAAAAAAAAAGAAAAAAAAGAAAAAAAAAAAAAAAACTTAGCATGGACACAAAAAAAAAATTCAAAACTCCTACTATTTAGAGATAGAGACATAAAGATTATTTCGTATATTTTATCGAATGGATGAGATCGAAGGCTCGCGATCCAATAAATCATATGCTGCTTCTACCCTCGTGCGTCCGAGCTTAGGGCAGTTAGCAGTCAATTAACCAAAGAAGCCCTATGAAGTATGCCCGTGTGGCTGTGGCAGCTAGCTACTTCTCACGTGCCATCCCAATTGGTGCCGAGTGTGTGGGGCTATAGCTAGCTAGCGAGCGATTTTCATATTGACTTGATAATGATATTCTTATGACATTTTTTTCAACCGGGTAATAATTGGTTCAACTAAGTTGCAAAAATACTAACACGCGCACACACCAATGTCACCAAGGTCTGTTGGTGGGTTTTGGCCCCTTTATTATTTTTATTTTTTGTTTTTTTGAGGGCTTAACCAGTTGGTGCACTTACACCACCAGAGAGTGGACCACTCCACACCCACCTGATCCGGATTGATTCCGATGATCAGATCAGAGCTCTGTTGAAAAAAATAAAATAAAATAAAATAAAAAGCACCACCCCCTTTCTCTCTCCCTCATGTTCCCATGCAACCAAGTCTACCTAAGCCAGGACCTTCCTAGCTTTAATGGTTGTACCTTTTGGACAAATGAGTGATGAGAGAAGAGAACATTCAAGGTACAAGACTGACAAAGCAGTGGGTTTGTAATTGTCCTTGCATTTGGTGCCCTTAATTGTGGACTATGGTGGAGTATTGTGTCTGTATGTAAGATGGATATGGGTAGAACTCATTCCTGAAAGTTAATTCAAGTGGAGAGAGAGTCCATTTCATATATTGACACCACAACAATGTAACCTCCTCACACCTAGCGTGGGCCAAAGTCTAAAATCCATCATTGTCTTCAAAAATCTGATTCTGATATCATGTTGAATGGATTTGGATAGAATTCATTCTCAAAAGTTAGCTGAATAAAAAAAGAAACTCATTATACATATAAATATAATAATAATTCAGTAACTTAATTATATGAGACAACTACGCAATCGAACGTTGTGGACTTTGTGGTGTGGACCCAAACACCGAAACATACATTCCCTTTAAAAGGGAAGGAGTATGGGTGTGTGGGTTGGGGTGGTCAGTGGTGGTGGTGGTATCATTTTTTTCTTCCTTAATTGCGTGGTGGTTGTGGGAAATAATGGGTATTTACAATGTGCATTCAAAATTGTGGGGGGTCTTTAACACTTGATGGGTTTGTGTGGTACTATTCAGTATTGACCAGCTAAGCTAATTAACTCACTGCTTTTGCCTAACTCGCTCCCCTCCCAACTCATTAACTCAGTCAAACATTTTTTTTTTGTTTTTGTTTTTGGTTGCATCATGTCTTGAGTTCTGTGAAGCTAGCTAGCTGTTTGAACATGCTCAATTCCCAACTTCGATGAACTTCTAGGCTGTCAATTTCTCGAGAAACAAAAAGAAAGGGAAAAAAAACCACTATTCATGAAACATTGTAAACGAACTTGGGTCACTGTTTCCCAGAAACCAAATCATAAGGAGAAGATAAAAAATGGTACTTTTGAGAGAAGATCCATTTGTAGTCGCAGATAGCTAAAACCCTTCGTGACTTCCTTTCCTTTTCGTTTTATATGCATGCTACGCACACACGCACACACACACACACACACACACACACACACACACATGAAAATCATAAGATCCCAGAAAAACAAATTATCCAAGTTCATATAATTAAGCACAAATAAAAGGGG
>JAFMPE010127222.1:0-10743 GCA_024759925.1 Ficus religiosa
AAAGTACAAAAATTAGCCCAACTTTTGAAAACGTAATTGATAAACTATTTTTCATGATCTTTGATCATTTTTAAGGCAGGTAGCTCAATACGGCCCCAGCTCTGACTTCATTATGTGTTAATATAGGAACTACACATACAACTCTGACTACTCAATACTCCTTACAAACTCCCAGCAAAAACACACTATAAACATTTTTTTTTTTTGGTCCTTTTCTAAGAGCTTGAGACAAGAAATTAAGTTAATAGCTCTCATGCAAAGTAATATACCAATTAAACTTCATAGTTCTTGCTTCTACTCAATTCCCTCTTTCTGAAAAGACCAATTTCCCACTATCTTGTGATGTGGTACACTTGGGCTCAAAGAGCAAATACCAGTCTTTTGGAAGGGTATTATCGACCAAAGGATCACATAATATATAGCTTGGAATTCAGCCGAGAAAAGATGCACATGCACAATCCAACACGCTAACTAGTATTTCTAAATGTTGAGCATATACGAATAAAAAGTCTCACATTGGTTAGACATAAAATTGGAAGTTGGGCTTCGAAGGATTTGAAATACTCCTTCTAATAGGTTAATTTTTTAGGATGGAATCCCAAGAACTTCAATACTAAACTGAGTCATGAATCCGAGTAATAAGGCATTCCTTTGTCGCCCAAGGTCTTAATTGTGATTTATTTGAAATTATTATTTTAAATATAATGTCATTGTTTCCTAGGTATAGGTTTAATAAGATAATTGATTATGATCGTAGGACTTAAATTTAATGGTGTATTTTTATAAAATTCCAAACTGTGGGAGAATTTTTTGATCGATATCATTATTTTCACTTTCTACATATCATCCAACTTAAAATCGTACGTTTGAAATCAATCATCCCAATGATAAGGACATTTCATTGTAGAATCTCCTATGATATTTTCCTCGTTGGCTTAGCATTGCAAAATACTTTTGGAAATAATTTGTGTTTTAGAATTTTTTATTGAAATATCTATTTTTAGGACCACTAGCTAACTTGATGTGGTAGCAAACAAATGCTAATAGTTGGACTCTCTTGCTTTATAAAATAATATGATCTATATTTCAATTAATTCATCACTTTGGCCATAAGTTATTTGTTTTAGTCAATTAGGAAGAAAATAAATTAGTATTATTTACGTAAATGTCTAAATAGAAGTTCATGTTTTAAAAAATGTCCTTTTTTTTTCTTTATTTGGCATTTTGCAATTAAAGATCTCAGCGCCATTTCTCTCTCCTTTCTCCTTTCATTGCTTTGTGTCTCTCTCCAAGATCAACGACGTCGACCTCTGAGATCACGACTTGTTGGAGTTTGCCTGTCGGTGGCGGCTGGGGTTCGTGAGGGAGGTGCTGGGAAATTAGGGTTTCTTTTCAATTTGGGGATTTTCATTTTTTGGGGGTTTAGGGGGTTTTTTTTTTTTAAATTCAATTTGGGGATTTTCAAGTTTCTGAAGGTTGGGTTTTTTAAATAATTAAAACTATGTTTTCTATAATATTATTGTTTATGCCATTTTTTTATGATTAATATGGTGAAATAATGAATTTATCTGGTAAATTAAAATAGTCAATCTATTATAATCTCATAAATAATCCATTAAAATATAAAAATAATCGGGAGGAGTGTAAAAAATAATATGATGGAATATCAAAAATAATGATAGAAATATAAATAGTATTATGGTTGACTATCAAAAGTATTTTATGAGAATACTCTCCGACGACCAAATATCCATGTTGATTACCAAAAGTATTCTATCAAAATACTCTTTGAGGACCGGTGCCGTGACAGAAGACCGTCAGTGATTTATGTTGACTCCAGTTGTCAGAAGGTATTCTGGTTAAATTTTGTTAAATTAATTTTTTACTTTTATGAGGTCAAAAATCCTGAAGCAACTATAAATGAGGCAGTATTATTAAACTTTTATCTTTTAAGGGACAATCCTCCAAGTCACAATTTTCTATATGGACCAGCCAACTCCGACTTGCGCGTCAAAAACTTAGACCCAACCGGGACCGAATCTTTAAACAGGCTGGATCCGACACAACGTTAAAGAGACTGGTCCAACCCAATTAGAAGTCAGAACGTGGTTGAACTCAGTGAAACTCTCCCACATGGTGAATAGATTTGGTAACTAACAAAATGGTTAGACGTTTATGAAAATAAGTCAAAATTGATGTTGTAAGTAAACGTCCTGTACAAGCAAAAGAAAATGAGTGAACGTCCTGAGAATATGTAAAAAAAAAAAATATATATATATATATATATATGCGCAAAAGAGCTTGTTCGTCGCTATTGGATTCTTTTGCTGAAGCTGCAAATTAACACACACAAAAACGTTCTCTAGTCAATTCAACCAATCTCAAAAAGTAAAATGGGTGCGAGGACTGTTCAGATATGTCAATATTTTATAAATTATTGAACACTTTTTTTTTTTTTTTCAACTTCTTTTAAGAAAAACACTCGATCCTCAAAGTGTCAGACTTAAAATAAATAGGTCTTAAATAAATGGGATTGCATAGGAATTTTATTTCAAAATAAAAATAAAATAAATAAACAAAATCATATCAAAATAAAAAAGAAATCTAACCCTTCAATTTCAAAGAACAAGTTTATGACGGTTTTATAGTAATTAATATAATATAACGGTAATTTCACATAGTATCAAAAAGTATACGGTTTGAATTTGTTCAAATATATAATTACAATAACAAACAAACCCACACCAACCCCCCCCCTCCCCCCCCCCCGCAAAAAAAAAACAAAAAAGGAGAGCTTAAAAGAGCTTTGACATATTGACACAGTTTATATTGTCATATATGACTTCAAAAGGAATAGGTACGGAAATTTTCCTCCCATTTTTTATTTTTTTAGCGTTTTTTTAATTAAATTCATAATTACAGTCATATATAATGGTTAGGTTCAAATCGTAAACTAAAAATATCAATTTTACATTGAAATAATGGGAAGAAAGTGTTGGCAATCTAACAGCCAAACATGACAATGCCCATGTGCCAAAACCATCCCAATTTTTACTTACTTTGTGGGGGAAAACCTAGTACTGAACACAAGAAAGGGGGGGGGGGGGGGGGGGGGGGGAGAAGAAGTGGGTCTTATTTTATTTGTGAAACCCAAGGTCACATCTTTGGGTGTCTTGCCCAAGTTCACCTTGTGGGAAAGTATACATTCATTCTAGTTACATCTCGTGGATTGGTAATGGAAACCACGGAACTGGCAACTAACTTGGTTTCAAAGCCAAATTCCCTAGTTCTTTCTTACCTTCTTTTTTTTGGCCCCCGCTAAAAAAGATTATCGATGTCATCTCATCTCTCATTCACTTTGTCTATATCAGAAATCCAATAACCTATTAATAGAAGGATGTTAAGTTATAAAACTTAATTAACATGCTGACACAGAAATGCTACACGGATCAACCTTAAGGGAATTTACGGATTTCTCATTTGTAATTTTGGTTCTAATTTATCTTTATAAATAGGGCATCGTCATCAAAGTTAATTCTAAGAGAGAGAGGTTATAGAAGAAACACAAATATAAAAGAGCGTTTGATTTTCTCTTGTAAGCTTCTTACATTATTATAAATTATTGTAGAAACTGAAAGATTATATAATCTCATATTGGGACATATCTTTATAAATTTCAGTACTTCGTATTTATTTATTTAACTTTGCGATTTTGTTGTTCAGTATTAGGACATCTAGTTTCACTCCCACTACCACAAGCCTAACACCGCACGGTCTATTGAGCATAAAATAGGAATTGAAGTACTGAACTTGCTTGGAAGCAGCAGAAATGCCAAGGGGGATGTTTGAATTTGAAACAGACAGTGGCCCAAAGCTTGTACCAAACACGTTACGTTAATCCAGGGCAAATCCCAACCTTTTTTGAGCGTTCAAATTGTCAAAATATGTTCAATTCGCATCAACGGTCAAAATTTGTACATAAATTTCAGATTATTATTTGTAGATGCTAGGAATCTACAGTCAAAATTTCAACTAAGATTAGATCATAAGAAATTCAATAAGTTGGAATTATTAGGGTCCTTGGATATTGCATATGAAAATCATAGAACAATCATAATCGGAAAACGAAATGGATAAATCAAAATAAAAGTAGTAAAAGAAATCAACACCGAAATTTATAGAGGTTTGCCAGAATTATGCTACATTCTCTGAGTCTGTGATTTCACTATATATGAATTTTGAGTACAAAATGTTACAATTTATGCGTATAAACAGACTAAATAATAGTAGGCAAAGGGCTCCAAAAAAGATCCTCAAATGTGAGGGGTCTTCCTCTATTTATAGAGAAAAAATCATAGGTGTCCGAGTTTTTAGGACAGTAGTGGGCGGTTTCCCACTATCCCAAGTAATTCGAACGTGTGGAAGATCGTGGGTCACAATGCCATGATTGACCATGGGTCTAACAATTATGGAAACTGATCTCTTACCGTTCGTTGTTCGTTGAACATGAACGCTGAACGACAAACCGATCATCCAAGACGACCAATAGCTGTTGAGCATCGTTTATCGTTCGTTTTGTTGGGCCAAGTGCCCACCCGATCCACACTTGGTAAATTAATGGGCCTCAAGGGAACTTAGACCAAATGATTGTGTATGATTATTCATCGTTCGTCACTCTTCTAACAAGTGGTAATCGTTCGTTGGGCCAAGCTTAAATGTTTGCAACTAGAAGCACTTAATCTGTCGTGGTTTATTATTCGTTAATCCAGTAGTCATGATGATCCAGTTATAATATTATAAGGAGACGAAGTCTGACGCCAACATTATTCAAATCCCATTTAGCTATAAATTGAAGATTGCCACCTTAACAGAGAAGTAAGAAACAGAGGCTGCATGATGCAATTCCTCTCCATCTGATCAGACGCCTGAAAAACCAAAATTGAGTTGTTTATACAAATCTAAGAACGCCCAATTTTTCCACTTACCAAAGACAATCTTGACGAAAAGAAGCTCGAAAAGAAAAGAAGAAAAAAAAATCAGCAGGAAAAGAAAGTTCAATGAATGCAAAAAGCTGTTCTAAGGTACAAAAATTCAGTTCAAACACAACACAAGTTAGTGGTCAACTGAAAAGTTCTATCATTAGAATTCCCAAGCAATCTAAACAATCCAGACAAGAAACAAAAGCAATCGTGGGTTTGAATTACCACCTCGAAAGTTGCTTTAAAGAAGAAAAGACCCAAAAATAGTCATTAATCTTGTAGTTATATATCTGTAGATACGTATATATATTGCTGAATAATCTTGCAGTTATATGAGTAGCTTTATTTGCACTCCAAGAAACAGAATCTGTAGAAGATAAACTATGCTCTGTACCACTATCAAAGCCCTTTTCTACTTTACATGAGCAGTTTGTCTCAAAACTTGTCAAATGAATAGTGTGTGTTTTTCTTTCTTGATGCTCTTTAGATAAAAAAACCACACCCAAAAAAAAAATAAAAATCCATTCTGTAGTACTTGAACGAAAAAAACTCTCTCTCTTCCATAACAATTCATTTTTCCTTTACACAATTATTTAGAGAGAAAAAGAAAGAAAAATGAATATAATTAATAAACAAAAATTAGAGGATTGAAAAGCAACTGAACAAGACACAACAGGGGATTCGATATTTTTGGATCAAATTCCCATGACATAATGATGGTTTATGGTAAGTTTGCGACCAATTAGCGCCACAGAGTTACCACCAGTCAGAACTCTCAACAACATAATGCCTCGACGCTTTCCCCCAGAGCTGCCTTTCACTCACATTGCTACCTCTGCCAAAAAATAATAATAATAATAATAAATAAAAAATAAAAGGTTGAACACGATTTGGTCTTTAAACATTTTAGAGGACAAAAATGCAAAAGAAAATTAGTCACGACGAGATTAAAAGAGATATGAGTTGTTTGGTTCGTGGGAAAATCTGGGAAAATAATGAAAAACACGAACTTTAATTTCTCATCTTCGTTGCCATCTGAGGAGCCAAAGAGAAGCCAATTGGGCGAGGAAGACTTAGGCGTACAATTCCAGAACCAAATGATGATCCCAATACCTGTTATCTTTCAATTTCCCCAGATTTTCTCACGAAACAAGCAAGAAAAGTTTTTGTGAACAGAACGAAGAAGAATTTTACCCTGCCGTTCTCAGGGACCTCAGGAACCTTGTACGTCTCTGTGGTTATCTCCCCCAACAACAGCCCCGGGAACAAAGTCTGCATGATTTTCAAAGGAAACAGTGATTAGAATTACAAGAAATTAGCGGGAAAAAGGCCGAAATTTTAGCCGGAAAAGGTCAAAAAACCGCCGGAAAACAGCCCGGAGTTTTGGACGAAAAACGAGTTCTTGATCGACTTACATCCAAACATCTCTGAACGATCCTGGGCCGCTTCTTGGGCCTGCGAGGCGGCCTGTGGCCCAACAGAGCCATGAAATCCTCCTCGATCTCCTTCCTCGCGAGCGTCACCGAGAACTTGACTCTCTCCTTCTTCTCCGGCGGAAGTCCTCTGACGAGCCTCGGCGACCTAGCACCGTTACTCCCCTCGGTCCTGAACGGCGACCAATTGACGTCCTTTCTGTCCTCAATTCTCAACCCCTTCGCCGGAGCCTTACACGCCGCTCTCCTCGTCCTCAGATTCCACGGCCTCGTCTCCACTACATCCGCCGCCGCCGCCACCGACGCAGCCGCCGCCGGAGGCAATCTCTCACCGTACGCAGCCGACGCCACCACGTCATCATCTTCTTCGTCATCCTCAACAGCGTTATCTTCCTCCTCCTCCTCCTCCTCCTCCTCCTCGTCCCCCTCCTCCGCCGCCGCCACCTCCTCCTTCCGGAAAATCGCGTACTTCATCTTGTCCGCCGCCTTCTTGAGATCGCACATGAGCTTCTCCCTCACCGCCGCGATCCCTTCCTCGCCGTCGTCCTTCTCATCCTCCTTTCCCGGCTTCGAGAAAAACCTCTGCTGCCGCTTCCTCCTCTCCGATTCCGGCCCCCGCCGCCGATCGACCGGCGAGCTCTCGAATCTCAAACAGGCGGATCGCCGATCGGTTCCCCCGCCGCCGTCGGAATTCACCTTCACGCAACGGAGGTACCTCTGGTTCCCCCACTTCAGGCACGGCAAATCGAAATTGTGGAGAGGCTTGGCCGCCGTTCTCTCCGGAGCCACCGCCATGGACGACTTCACGACCAATCGCTCTCTCTCACCGGGACACACCATTTACCGTCGACCGACGACTCGGAGCAAAGAGAAGCCACACCACACCAGATTAGAGACAGAGTCTCTCTCAAGCACAAGATTTGCGATTGTTTCGGGAAAATCGAAGTAAAACTTTTAGAAGAGATTTGGCTTTAGTGTTTGTTTCTCAGAAAATCGCCGGGAAAGTGAACGGAAGTTGTGTTATGAAATCCCGACGGAGCGAGAGAGAGAGAGAGAGAGGAAATAAGATGGGGAGAGAGAGGGCGGTTTTAACGTTCGGCCCGTTTTATAGTATGGTTTGGGTTAGGCTTCCTGAGGAGTTGCTATAATGCGCAGTAGGTGATCAGTGCGCCACGCTTTGGGTTTTCCCGGGTGATACGTCGTTTTTGAGTGACGGTGGTCGCCCTCACCGTTGGATTGCGTGTTTATTGTTTGATCTCTACTTCTGGCCGTTGATCGAAATCCTTTTAAAAGAATAAATTTACAGCATTTCTTTTTTTTTTTGTTTTTTTTGAAACTTTTTTTAAACAAGTATGACATTTGTTTTTTCTTTTTTCTTTTTCGTTTTTTTGAAGTTGATTTGATAATCGGGGAAAAAAAAATTATAAGGTATGAAAAAAAAAAAAAAAAAACCCAATTAGCAAAATGCATATTTTAAATCGTAAATTCACGCGGGGAAAAATGTGATGATTTAACAAGAACGAACGAAAGTATGATAATGTAGGACTCTTTCGTAAATCACAAAAGGAAATATAAATATAACAAAAACGAATAAAATTTCGATTTGTAGAACTTTATCATTAATCGCATAAAATTCCCATACTGTTAAACTCTATTGTAAATCACGTAAGGAAACATCGGAAAATTTAACAAAAACGAATGAAATTCCGATATTGTAGAACTTTATTGTAAATCGCGTAAGGAAATAAGGGAAAATTTAATAAAAATTAATGAAAGTTTGATATTGTAAAACTCTGTCCTACTGATATCGTATGTGTATAAATATATATTTTTTCAAAAATCTGTCCTACTGATATCTATATATTTTTTTTCATGTTTTACTACAAAAATTTTCCTTCAAAACAAATCAAGTCGTGTTTTCTTTTCTTTTCAGTGGAATGTGATTTCATGGGATAAAACGCCTACACGTTTTCTCCTACAATTTTTTTTACTAAAAAAATAGAAACAAAATTAAAATATATATTTAATATTATATTTGTAAGACACGTTCATTTTATTTTATATCTAATATAATACAATGTGCATTTGGATACCATGTCTTCCATTCAATATAAATATTTTTAAACATTAGATTCACTAATTTTAACATTTTTTCATTCTTTTTTTTTATTTATTTATTTTTATCAATCGCATTGCATTCTCTTTCTCACGATACAGATTATAATGACTATATGTAAATTACTCAAATATACATTACATTTAAATATAACATATGAACAAGATGTCTAAAAATATGTTGTATCTTATATATTTCATTCGAATACAATATAAAGCGAATATATGATCTAAACGAACCATAAAAGAAAATTAAAAAAAAAAACTTATGGAAGTGAAATTGGATTTAGTCGCATTCAAAAGAGTAGGTGTGTAATTAGCAAATGAAGTAAATATTCGTTATAGACAATCCAGAGAAGCTTTATAACCTCTAAGTAATGTTCTTAAGTATTATGTACATGGATATAGATACGTGAACATGTGCTTTTGTGCCTAAGTCTCATTGTTCGTTTCTTTTTTCTTCTTCTTTTTTTTTTCTTCTTTTTTTTTGGGTTAAATTATTATTATTATTATTTTCTCATAGTGATTGTGTTTATTTTAGACGTCTGTATTAATTTCTTTTTTAAAAAATGTAACTTTATTTGAACAATTGACTTTCAACATTTTCATTTAATTTACCCTACATCCAAAGATAACATGACAAAGAAAATTAACGGACACCAAAAGAACAAAAAAAAAAAAAAAAGAAAAGAAAAAAGATGAAGATTGGTTGTGCCACCAAATAAAAAGATTAATTAGGGTACTCTATTATAAAATGCACAAAGATGGAGCAGTGTCTTGCAACTTGAAAAGGTCCCCATTCCAAGTTGCCTCCTCTCGACAATTTTAACAAGAAAAATGACAAACAACAATGTGTTACAATTCCAGCATTTTGACCGGTAACAAATTTTCATATCAAATTTTGTGCTATTTAATTAAAAAATTTTGAACCAAAGATAGATAAATTAATTTATTATTAGCTAAAGATCAACTAAAATATACATATATATATATATGTGACATACGATCTCGAGTGTGGAATTAAGTCTCCCAATGTCAATTTTAACATTTGACTAGGAATTCCACCCTAGTACAGTGTTGTTCTTGGTACTAGATCTGGCATATGCTATATATGTTTATTATTAAATTTGTCATCAAGTACCAGCATATACTAAATTTTTCCATTTCATTACTACAATTTGATGTATTTACTTCTTTTTTTTTTTTTGTTACGATAAGATTTTTATTTTATTCATTACAACAATGTTATTTCAACTTATTTTGAGTTAAAAGTTTCAAAGCTTAAAGTTCATGAAAAAAGTAGATACGATTTTTGAAATTATGTTTACATATGGAAGCGTAAAATAAAACAAGATATCTAGCATTCCCATTGGACTAGTTCAGTGGGTGGGAGGGAAAGAATTTAGGTAGAAGATGCTGAATTAAAAATCTTAATGTGTTTTCAGTTCTTTATAATAAATAAATGATAGTTATAAACTTCATAATAAAGATAAAAGAAAAAAAATAAAGCATATCATTTCACTTTTATACATATATATATATATATAAATATCAATTATAGCCTTGATATTTAGTTTTTGCATTGAACATGGTTTTACTTATGTCATAAACTCTTATTTAATATTTGAGAATTTAAGTCCCAAAATATATTCATGGAATTATTTAACAAAATGAAAATTTGACTTTCAATTAAACAAGACCATTTTGTTGTGTTTTTGCATTGAGAATGGCATTGTGATTGGATCTCAAGCACACACTGGTCCCTCCAAGGATCTTGAGAGGCAATATCATGATGATGGTGTTCCCCCTATTATGATTTCCTTGTTGCTTCACACATGAAATCTTCTTGATCAAACTCACTTTGGTTTAACTAAAGTCTAATACAGTCACAATATTTTAATGAGAAACTATAGTAAATAGTAGTTTTATAAAAATAATTGAAAAAATAGTAAATTTTAAAATACTTAAAGTGAATAGTAAATTCATTAAGGAAATTATATATTAATAAGGAATAAATAAATCATTTGCCTGATAAATTTATTATTTATCGTTATATACTCTAAATATTTTTAAACATACTATTTACTTCAATTTTTAATGTAAAAATGATATTTAGTATTCACTTCATTCTCCCTCATTTTAATTTTCTTTGCTAGAAAAATAACCACAACATTTATATATGATTTTATCCAAATATATCTCCCATTATAAATTAA
>JAFMPE010127233.1:0-13861 GCA_024759925.1 Ficus religiosa
TCATTTCAGTAATATTCCGTTAAAATTTTAACGGATTTGGACGGAAAGGACCATAACGGCCAAAAAATAAGAGTTTAGGGTCATTTCGGCCAAAAAAAAAAAAATGGACCAAACCGTAACATTTGAAAGAGTTTAGAGACTGTTTAGAATAATTACTCCAAGAAAATTAAGATTACTTTTGTATCCTTACTTTTAAAGAGAAATAAACTAAATAATACAAATTCATTATTTCTTTTCTTACTATCTACCAAACAACCTAAAAAAAAAAAAAAAAAACCTAATTTTCTTTCTATCATTCTAAGGACATATTTTGTTCGTATGTTTGCTTTTGAAATGGAAAATTTTCTTGTTTGAAAAAAGAAAGTCATTTCATTTTAAAAATAAAAATGATATTTGGATATGTTTAAAAAAAAAAAAAAATTCCTCTTGAAAGTAAAAAGAGTGAAATGTTTGGATATCAACTTGGAAAGTTATTTCATTTTCAAGACAAGAAAAAATGGTGTCTGGAGTAGTCTATTATTAAAAAATTTTAAAAAATTCAGAAAGAATATTATACAAAGTAAGTTTGAAGTGAGATGACATCCTTTTAAAATGAGAAGAATGGTGAAGAAAAATTGAACATAACAACTTTTTTATTATATTTTTTTCATCAATTTCAAAAATAAGTTAGAACTTAAATTTCCATAAAAAAAAATTTCATAAAATTTTCCCTTAAACCATGTCACTAATGTCAACATGTCTCGTAAACTATGAAATTTATATGTTGTACACCATTAACTTTTAACACGTGTCTCAAATTATCCCTTTAATTTGTTTCCGTTATTTGTTCCATCATTTTCTAATGACAAAATGCCCCATGATATTTACATTTGTGTCCAAATACCCTGATATTTAATATTTATGTCAATATATTCTCTAATCTTAATTTGCATCAAATTATCATATCTATCTTATTTAATTTATCTAATTTTATATGATTTACCTAATAAATATTAACTTTCTTAAAATAGTTTAAAAAATATAAATATTTTTAACTTTAACAAGATAATATGTATCTTTTTTGACTGAACAATATTTAAAAAATATTTATAATATTTAACGTCACTTATTAATATATAGAATCCATTTCTAAAGCATTTTTCTTTTTACACAATATTTTTTATTTCACTAATTTTATTAGTTTTTACTCCCCTTTTATTTTCTTACCCTTTCTTTCCTTCCCACCGGAGTGTAAGATTATTGTTGTTTTGTTCCATGTCCAGTTGGGTCGATAACCCTCCAAAATCGGTGTCTCTGGTGTTCCTCCAAATCCAAATCCAAACCCAAACCCAAACCCATCCTAAAATGTGGCGCACCATTGACGCCCACCTCCGGACCATGCGTCTAATCCCCTCACTTGCTTCTTCTTCTTCCTCGCCATTGACGCTAGTCCATACAGTCACAACTCAGCTCCAACTCCAAACTCGCTCCGTCTTCTCCAACCTCTTAACTCTCTCCCTCACCGGAACCCTAGTATCCCGTTCTGATTCCTCCTTCGCCGCCGCCGCCGCCTCCTCCGTCCTGTGCCGGAGGTTCGGCTTCCTGGCCGCCCGCTGCTTCTCCTCCGTCTCGCGGGCCCAGACATTGGACTGGAACGAGCCTCCCTCGTCTCCCGTGCTCGGAGTCGGCGATGGCGACGATGGCACTGTTGACGAAGATTCCAGGCCTGCCATTCCTGTTCGAGCTTATTTTTTCTCAACTAGGTTTGATTTAAAATTAAAAAAAATTTGTATTTATGCTTTGTGATTGTTGAGGACATTGATGTCTGATTAGTTATTTTTTTTTTAAGAATATGAATAATCATAATTGATAATTCTATACTTCACATTTTATCTCAAATTTTCGTTTTTCGTTTTTTCTTTTTTTGGTTTGTTTGTTTGAATTGTAGTGTGGATTTGAGAAGATTAGTGGAACAGAACAAGGCCAATTTTAGCCCGCCAACATCACGTATGACTAATTACGTTGTATTAAAATTCGGGGAGCTGTGTGATCCCCATGTAAGTTATATATTTTTGTTTGTTTTTTTTTTTCGATTTTTATGAAGCTTCTTTAAATTATGTTTGTTTAGTTTATAAGAATCATTTTAGAAGCATGGATTTGTTTATCTGTTCTGTTAATTTAATCGGGCATGCAATGAAGCAAAAACATTTTTTGCCCAAGATTCTTACAGATAAAACTGATTTGGAATTTTAACTCTTGTTTAGCTTATTTAGCGGCATTGGTGATTTTGATACCATTATCGATTGTGGCTACATCCGGTTTAGCTTGGTGGCTTAACAGTTGAGCCGGTGGTTTTTCAGACAAATTTCTGGCAATGTTTCAATTTCCGATTGTTGTGTTTTCTTGATTTGTGGGATAAAGTCCTCAAGCTTTTGTTTTACGAGAAAGATTTATTTTCTTAGTTGGGGTGCTCTTACATGGCGTAAATCGTGGGCTATCTTTAGTTTTAAGACGAGCTCAAATAATCAAGACTCGGGACTGGGGGGCACAAGTGCAAAGCGTGTTTTGATTCTTGTTGAAGCTCGTGCTTCTTGGAGAAACTAATGGGATAGTCACATCTAACATTGTATTTAAGTTTATCTTTACATGTTTGTAAAGGAATTATTTTCTGAGTTGCTTGAATATGCATTTTCCTGCATTTTGGCCCTGAGCCGAATTCACTGCTAAATGCTTCGGTAACTTGAATAGATAACGAAAGTTGATGTTAAGTTCTTTGTTTCAGGGTGTGGGTGCTTCCTTGAGCGGGAGTGACTGCTGCTACATGGTTGTTTTTCAGTATGGCTCCATTGTCTTGTTTAACGTCCGTGAACAAGAGGTTGATGGATATTTGAAAATTGTAGAAAAACATGCATCGGGATTGCTACCTGAAATGAGAAAGGATGGTAAGATACTAAGATCTTACGAAAACACTTGGTTATGAAGTGTGTTATTATCAAGTTTCAAACCATTGATTCATCATGCAGAGTAATTTATTAAAAAAAAAAATGATTTTTTGCATTCAAGTTATGTCTTCTGTTATTTGTAATCTTGTTTTTTAATTGATCATAGTTATCACTGAATAATTTTTGCAATGAAAAAGTTTTAATTGATCATAGTGTTATGTTTTTACGTTTATGAACAAGTTGAAATGCCACGGAGTTTAATTTCCTCGATTTTATGTTTAGAAGACTTTTGCATCTATATCAGTCGTATACATACATGAACTTGATTCTGTTTTAAAATTTTAGAGTATGAAGTGAGAGAAAAGCCAACATTAAACACATGGATGCAAGNCTTTTCCTTGCGCTGCTTGTAACGTTATTAGTCTAGTCTGGTTGTCATGACTTTGCGTCTGTGTCAGACACTTTATGCAAGTTGCAATGCCACGGAGTTTAATTTCCTCGATTTTATGTTTAGAAGACTTTTGCATCCATATCAGTCGTATACGTACATGAACTTGATTCTGTTTTAAAATTTTAGAGTATGAAGTGAGAGAAAAGCCAACATTAAACACATGGATGCAAGGTGGATTAGACTATATAATGTTGCAGTACTTGAACATTGACGGTATTCGTACCATTGGTAGTGTCCTTGGTCAAAGTATCGCTCTTGATTACTATGTGCGGCAGGTATGGTTCATTTAAGCTCAGGAACTCTAACTTAATGGAGTGTTTTTTATAGCTGCTTCATTTGAAACTTTATTCTTCTTTTAGGTCGATGGGATGGTTGCAGAATTTACGGACATCAATCGTGGAATGGAAACAACTGGAAAATTTAAAATGAAGAGGAAAAAACTATTTCAGTTGGTGGGAAAGGCAAATTCAAATCTTGCTGATGTGATTCTTAAACTTGGACTGTTTGAGAGGTACCGTTATAATTGTCTGCATTAAGGAATATCTCTTTTCTTGGTAACCATCAGATTCAATAGTAAAGTTAGTTTTAAAAAAAAAAAAATTTATTTACAATGGTGATATTGTTATCCATACGTTTGATAAAGCAAGCATGTGTTATTCTAGCATGTATACACTAATGAATCAAGAGTAAAATTTTACATTGTTAATTAGAAAGAGAAGACCATGACATGCTTTTTGCACCGCCCCCCCCCCCCCCCCCCCTCTCGAATCATCACCAAGTGCGTAATGGGCAGGTTATGATCAGGTTTATAACAGTTAAAAACATTGTTAGGAACTGCATTAGTGTCTTGTTTAGCTTGTAAGAACAAAAATTTCTAGTACAAGTCCATTCCTAGTGATACAATCATTCCGACCTTGTGAAATGTCATTAAAAATATTGTTCAGGATACAATAGTGATTGACATCATATCATCAATCCGTTCTAGTAATTAATGTTTTACCTATTCAGCAACAATAAAAAATTAAAAATAGTATTGTAATATTCACTAGTAGGGAAACCATGCGGGTCTGTGGCATTGTAGCTCTTTTGTGTTCTTTCCTCTTTCGATAAGGTTATCGGTCCCTATTTTGATTTGTGTCATGGGAATGTTGATTGGCTTTACAGATCAGACATCGCTTGGAAAGATGCAAAATATGCTCAGATATGGGAATATCTGAGAGACGAATTTGAGTTAACTCAGCGATTCGCTAGTCTAGATTTCAAGTTGAAGTTTGTGGAGGTAATAATGGCTCTTTTGTGGATTCTGTCTAGTTGAACTGATGTTGGGCAGTTTATCTTTCCCACCAATATCAATGTCATTGTAACATTTTTGCCCCCGTCTCTCTTCGCAGCATAATATTCGCTTCCTTCAGGAAATTCTTCAAAATAGGAAATCCGATTTTTTGGAGTGGCTCATAATTGCCTTGATAGGTGCAGAAATCCTTTTATCTCTTTATGACATTGTACATAGATCAGCTTCACTATAGCACTGGGTATTTGGTCTTGCGTCTAAAAATTTTCAAGTTCAATGTCAAAGTTACTGTATATTTTTACTGCTTATTATAGTTAATTTTTTATTTCCCTACTCGTAATTTTGGTCTCCATTCAGAATCTTGTAAGTAATATTTAAAGATGCTTTTTTTTTTTTTTTTTTTTTTTTGAGCATGTGAACTTTCATTCTCTTTCGGTGCAAAAGCTTGTAACTACATGAAAATATCATTTGTTTCGTGATTTTGGTAAACGACAAGTAGCAGAAACAACAATGTTAAGCTTTTAAGCTCTAAAATTAATAAACGACAACAATTTTAAGAACCACAATGACCTCAGATGACCTGTGTATCAAAACAAGAAAATAATAATAATGAAAAAGAACTTGGAAGGAGATGCATTTAAAAACGACAATAATGGTACGAAAGAAAAAACAAAAACAATTTGAAGCGCCTAAAAAAAAAATAAAAATAAAAAAAAAGGTGACGTTTACGCCTTCGATCGAACGATGGAGGTGTGGAATGGGCGGGTCGTTTACAAGCTCTCTAGTCTAACCATCCTGAACTGGGTCACCTATAGAATAAAGAAGGGCCTGGGTCTTAACTCACGGTCCATGAAATCAAACCCAACCCACGTTTAGATTTTGGCATTTTTGCTTATAGCAAAGTTACAATTTGCACATTAAACTTTTAATTTTAACAAAATATATCATGAATTTACAAACATATAGCAATTTACCCTTATTGAATGAAATCTACATGTTATTTATACATGAATTGTTAATTAATGAAATGATTATTTTTATCTATTCTAACTTAATGTTATTGAGGTTAAGATCTTTAATTAAGTTAAATATCAAAATATATATATTTTTTGGGCACTTAGGAAAGGGGAAATTTTAACTCTTCATGTGATGGTGAAGTCATGTCTGTAATTATTGTTAGACTATGCATACAACCACCTAGATAGAAAATTTTGAATTAACTTTGTTTTAAATGTAAATTTGATTTAACATTGATTAAAGAAAAGACCTTTTACGCTCTTAATTGACGATCTATATGCAAGTCAAGTATCAATTTCTACAAAAAAAAAAAAAATGATCAACATTGTTATCGATGTGGGGTAAATTGTTAGAAATTTGTAAGTTTAGGGTGCAAATTATTAAAAGTAAAAATTCAGGGTGTAAATTACAACTGAGTAATAAGCCAGGGTGTACCAGTGTAAAAAAATCTTAGTTTTTTTAAGGCTACAGTAAGAGGGGAGGAAGAAGTAATCACAATTACAATTTTACAAAATATTGTTATACTAAATAACATGTTTTAAAAATATTTAGAGTAAATAATAGTAAGTGATAAATTTATTAGGTAGTAGATTTTTCATTTTATTTAATTTTTTTTTACATTTAGTAAATAGATTATTTACCTTTCAATCAAAAAAAAAAAATTATCTACTAAATTTACACTTATTTTTATGTAAAAGATGTACTAGATTGGGTAGCTTTTGCTATCTTTTCTTCCATTTGGACTTTTTAGGCTCCTAATGTTTTGTGCAATTGTGTACTGCTTTTTACATCAAATATTCTAAATTTATACTATATATTTACTTTAATCTGGTAACAAATGTTATTAATTACAATTTCAATATCAGGGGTGGCTTTATTTATTGCGCTGAATCTATGAATACCACCATTGTATTCATCTATACCGCCATCTTAATTATAAATAAATTAATAACTTTCAATGCATTAAAAAAAAAAAAAAAACCCCAATTAAGTATAAATAAAAATTGTATTGGAAAAACAATTTTTTCCCTTCCAATTCTTCAAACTACTTTGATAATCAATCGAACCTCGAAAGAAACTTTGTTAAAATCGATAAAACCGTTTCCATTTCATCAACATAGTAGTGCTCCGTAAAGCTATAGTGGTGAGAGTGGGGATATTAGATGGTTGAATTTATGAATTATATCTATAAAGATATAAGTTTGTTAAAATCCTCATTAAGGAGATATTAATGACATGGGACATTTACAAATTTGATGGGCACAAATATAATAACCCCATATTAATGGTTTATACACAAATGTCATATGCAAAATCTTCCAAATTATTATTTATATTTTTTTTTACATATAAAAAAAGTTCCTGGAGAAAATGAAACACCGATATATTTATCTTTACATTATTATTTTTATTATATCTTTATCTCTATGTTTATCTTTTATCTCTCTCGATTGTTGGTTTAAAATTTTATCTTGTTTCATTTTGGTGGCATTTTTTTTTTCCCATCGTTTCATCCGCACTCATCCGTTTGCAAGGTCGTGGTTGTTTTTCCTTTTTTTTTTTTTTTTTTGGCTTTCTTTCACCCTTTTCTTTTGTTTTTGTTTTTTGTTTTTGTTTTTTTGTTTTTTGCCTCTACTGAAATTAATTTTCCCAAATGTATCTTTTTCTAAATTTTTCTAATCACGAATAATACCAAAAATGACGTTGTCATCTTTTCAAAAAAAAAAAAAAAATGACGTTGTTATTATCATAATAAAACATTGGCTGTAGCACGCCGATGCTTGACACTATCCTACTACATGATACCGTTGGTAGTTAGCCGTGATATTCAAAATTTCGGCCGTCGGTTGTAGGCTGCCGTTGATTAGATGGTAGCTGATCGTGCTATCAATTTACAGTGCTACCATCGATGTTCTCGCAAAAAACAAAAAAACAAAAACAAAAACAAAAAAAACAAAAAAAACAAAAAATCACGTGGCGATTTCGGGTGACGCAGCATCAACCGCGAGGAAGATATTGCCATGACAAACCCCACGTAGCTGCCGCCAAGTCTTTGGCGGTGAAGATGATCTCGATTTCAAGTGATCTACAAGCCATAGGTTGACTTTTTTCCACAACAAAAGTTCTTGCGGGAAATACCACTCTAAGACATCTGGAGTACCAAAAATTCCACTAACAACATCGTACCAAGATCTTAACGGCAGCCACCTACAACGACAGAATTAGCCTTTTTGTTTAACGGGGCCGGTACTAAAATTAAGTCATGTTAGATAATTTCATGTTTCAATACGACCAAAAAATGGGGTTATTAAAATTAAATCATGTACGATAATTTCATTTTTAATACAATTAAAAAACTTTGAAATAATTACATTAAAGATCTATTTTGAGAGTTCACTTTTAAAATATGTCTGGTTTTAAAGTATATTACGTATATGTCTATTTTTTATGAAATATATGTTTAAAGTACGTATTTTATCCTTTTATTATAATTGACTTCATTTCATTTTTAAACAAATTCTCGTATATTTTTTTTGGCTTTTGACTTTAATAATGGATTTTTTTTTGGCCCACAAATGAGAATTAACTTTAATAAACCCAAATTAGCTTTACCCTCATTTTTTTTTTGAATTGATTCTGAAAACCCTTTTTATATTCTTTTATGTACTATTCATTTCTTCGTCCCTTCTTATTCCAGGTACGTCACGAACAATCATTTCTTTATGTTTACTATTTTTTATATTGTTTGTAACTTTATCTTAAGGAAAAATTCTTTACTATAATGATTATTTTATACAGAACTTACAACTTATATCTACTATGATATTTGATGATGGTGTTATTTTGTTTTATCATTATTGTATCTTTATCTTAAAGACCAATTTTTTATTATAATGATTGCTTGTTAGTATGTTTTAGGTTTTTTATAAACATATTTCTTAAGTATGATTTTGGTTTCTTAAAAACTTATTTTTTAGAATGATTTAAGTTTTTATAACAATTGTAACATTATTATGATATATATATATATATATTATTTTTATCGGTCTTGTTTAATGGTTAGTTTCTAAAACTTAAATGTGGTCTCAAATTGCTTATTTCTTTATGATGATTACTATATCATTATGATGTTTTTTCAAATGTAGTATGTCTTTTTTTTTTTTTTCTTTATGATAATTATTTTAGTATTATGATGTCTTTTTTAGGTTTTAAAGTGTTTTATATTTCTTTACAATTTTAATCTTTTAATGTATTTGTTGTGAACTTAATCATATGATCAATTATTTATTATAAAGATTAATTTTTGCATACTCTATCATATAACTTATATCTGATGTGGTTATTTTTCTTTATATTAAATCAAGTAAAATAGCATTTTTTTTTCTTTAATAAAGATTTGCTTAGTCAAACATTTTTTTTTTTAAGATTTCTTTCCTTTCATAAAATTCTTTATTTGTTCATTTTTAATTCTTAACAAAAGGGTAATGTGTTATTTATAAATACTAATTTAGATATTCATATAAATAAAAGAAAAACTAGACAATTTTAAATCAACACCTCTAATTTGGACATTTATATAAATAATCCAAAAACTTTTTGCGTGATGTATATGACCAATGAGCTTATATAGGTAAAAGAGCAGAGTTTTAGTGTGGGTTACGTGAGATAATTAATTTTGGGTGTGGACAAAAGGAAAAAATAATAATTAAAATAAGAAAAATTCATTGGGGCTCGTCACATCATAGCTCTGCCGTTGACTACCTGTGACTTATAGTAGTATGCTGCCGTGATACTAAAAATTCCAATAATCATCAGTAGTCTACCGTGCTACCAAACTGTATCTTATGGTCCTACCTTATATACGAATGTTGCAAGCACAATCTTTCCCATCTATATATATATATATATATAAATATATATATACACATTTTTCCCAAATAGAAAAGTTCTTGTTGTAAATGGCACCCTAATGTATTATAATACCAAAAATGACCACAATATAGTGTAATACCAACACACTGATTATAGTATTATACCGATGCTTGACACTATCCTAGTAAGAAACCGAAGGTAGTTTGTCTTGACATTCAAATATTTGGCCATCGGCGGTAGCCTCTAGTGCCGAATGTATTATCGATGATGTCAATTTTCTCGCCAAAATATCAAAAAATATATTTAAAAAAAAAAAAAATCACATGAGGCGGTTTAGGGTGAAACACTATCGACGGTTAGGTAGATCTCGCTATGATGATCCTCACGTAGCTGACACCAAGTCGCGCAGCTGAATTTGAAGTCTGGCTCTGTCTGGTGGAGACTTCTCCCTTGGGTGGGGAGATCTCTATAGTGACATACAAGTCATAGATTGATTTTTTCCATAAAAATTAAAAAAAAAAAAAATTCTTGCAAGAAACACCACACCAAGACATCTGGAATACCAACAATTCCACTAACAATATCATCCAAGATGTTAAAAGTAGCACCTGTGACTTACAGTATCCTAACGTGATACTAAAAATTCCAACAATCAGTGGTAATCTACCGTGTTACTAGGCAGTATCCTCTAGTGCTACCATCGGTTTTGTTGTCCGAATCCCAAGAAAACTCATATGTGAAGACCCCCATGTGGCCGCAAAATTTTTTTTTAACGGCCTAGATGATGTAGGAGAAATGGTTTGTAATCCAGCAACAAGACTACTTTCTTTGTGGCATATTTCTCTTTATTCTTTAGTGTCGTTTCATAGCTTTATTTTGTCATATGGTTTATTTTGTTTGTTGTCGGGTTTTATTTTGAGTTTGCTGTCGTTTTGAACCTCATTCCAAAGGCATCAAAACTTCTCTGTAATGTTGTTTGACAGACTTTGATATTGGAAATAGACCTGATTTGGATTTCTCACCAGAGCACGAGCTCTTCTTGCTTCCAGCCATGGATTTGGTTGCTTTCTAAGTTTCTTGCTGCGTCATGTGGTATCAGAGCCTCGGCTACGTTCCGATGGCAGCCGCCGGCGACAGAAGAGAGTAGTCTTGTTGCTGGATTACAAACCATTTCTCCTACATCACTAGATCTCCCCCATAAGAGGAGATTTCTAGTGATAGCAACAGCGAGGGCATGGGCGGCGAGAGAAAAGAAAGAGATATTCAACAACGTTAGGGTTTTCTTTTGTTTTTTCATCCTTTATCCAAAAAAAAAAAAAAAAACTCCACTCGAGGGATTAGTTTTGTTTGCATAGGCAATGCATAATTAATTATCGTAGAATATGAACGACATTCATCATAATAACTTTTTGAGATGAGGACAGAAGTCAGTCTAAAGATTTGAAAGGTGACATTTTATCAAGGTATCCCTAAATATCTCACAAGTTTAATTCTATCGGTTCTGAGTAGGATCGCGGGCTTTATCGATCCGGACTCTCTGAGAAATGCACAATTATTAATAAAATCTGCTTTCATAGCCGATTAGTCCTTGATCGATATAGTTTTGAAATTAATTAACAAGCCTTTTAAAATTTAATGGTTCACAATAACTTGAAATTTTACAAAAGCAACCAAGTGTTGTGCAAATTGCTTTGATTTTTAGTGCACATGATTATTTCCATTACTTTAAAAGTTTATCCTTAATTTTCTTGCTAGAAATCAAAATTTCTGAAATCACATTCAAGGATTGATCGAAAAGAAGATGAGATCTTTTTTTTTTTTTTTTTGACAAAAAATGATAATGCTTATGTTGCAGGGAGTTTAACAACTCCAAAAGCTCTTCCACTTAAATTCTAAAATTTTTCCTCCTTTTTTTCGTGGCATATCTGACTCTTTGTCCACAAAATTGCTAGATTGTATATCCTTCAAACGCGGCAAGTCCATCAAAAAAAGTTCTTATAGAAAAAAGGACAACAATACATCATTGCCTTTGACATGAGAGAAAAGTGGAAGGAAGGAGAGGGTTGGAGTGGAGGGATTAAGAAATGGTTTTTAACATTTATGATTGTTTGGTAAGAGAGAAAATATCAGGAGGAAGAAATTAAGGAAGAGATTTTAGATCCTTCGAAATGCCCCAATTTTGATCTCTTCTAAATTATAAAGATTGTAGCAATCAGATACCCATATTATAAGAGAAATGACCACTCCCTCCTTCCTCATTTTCCTCACCCGAGTGATCTAGCTACCACTTCTTCCTTTCATTTGCACTCTCCTCCCTACCAAACACAGTGTTATATATGGTGTATGTATTTAATAAGAAGGAGAGACAATAAAGAGTGAGTGATAGATCATTTAACTGAGGAAATTTTTGTTCTTGTAGGCCATATTAGTCCTCGATTGACAGTTTGGTCCTAATTAGTTTTGATAGATTTGCAATAGACTTGTGAAATTTAATGATTACACATTTTTATTGCGTATTAACCAAAAATTTTACAAAACAACCACAAGGTAAGGATATGGTTGTGAGGTGTAAGGATATGGTTGTTTTACGTGAAATTTCAAGTTGTCAGGCATAAGCATGTGGTTATTTTCATTGTTTTTGAAACGTTTAGATCAAAATTATTACTTAGAAAAATCACATTTAAGGATTAATAAAAAAAAATCCAAAAAAAAAAGAGGACTAAACAAGGATTATCAGAATGCTAATGTAGCACGGAGTTAACGGGAAAAAAAAAAAAAAAAAAAAAACTCTTCTAATTAGTTATAATTTTTCCTTTCCTTATGCGTGGCATGTCTGACTACATGTGTGTGTGTGTGTAAATATATATATATATATATCTCTATAAAATTGTAAGATTCCATCCTCTAGGACGTAGCACAGCACATTGGTTAAAGGACACGAACAATCTGACGTTTGTGGAAGAAAGAGAAAGAAATAAGGTCAATGATCCATCTTATTTGTTCTACATGAATTTAAGGTTTAATTTCCATTTTGTCTACCAAACTTTAAAAACTTTTAATTTGTCACTTGAATTTTGAATTGGTATCATTTAATTCTTACACTAGATTTCTTTTAGAAAGGAAGGAGAATTAGTCTCACTTAATCCTTATTTTAGAGTTTTCGTATAAAATAAACATGCAAAAAGATCACATGATCGTATTTCTCCCCCTATTCTTTTAGTATGTTTATAACAAAAATTCTATTAGAAGAAGTTAAGTCAAACTAATTCAAAATTCAAATGGCGAAATGAGAGTTTTAAAAGTTTAGAATTACTAATGATAATAAAGTTGAGGGTTATAAATGAGAACAATCCCGAGGAAAAATACGAATACACAACTTATTATTCCAAAAAAATGACAAAAATTACTTAACACAAATTACACAAGTCCAAGCATCAATATTATGATTATTATTATTACTATTTTTTATTTGGGAAATAACTCCAAGCATAACAAATCTATATTCTGGTATTTGAATATGGTGAACCTCAAAGTAAGCTAAAAGCCTATTTTCTTTAGAAACTTGTGCAACCCTTAATCTTCAAAAGTACTCACAAATTAACCAGAACAAAGCACTCAAGTTAACTTTTACTGATGAATATCCATGCAACCAGGATTAGCAGTTATCGTCATTTATTCCTTCCCTACCATATGCCCTCTTGTTTAGCTTTTACTTACTTTTTTTTTTTTTTTTTTAAATTTTTAAATAGAGTTTAATCATCGGAACTGGTATCTTTTACTTTTTTGTTTTCCTAACAATTTAATGTGTGTGTGTGTGTATTTAAAGGTAAAAACAAGTCAATAACTTGACATTATTAAACTGGGAACTTGAAATCAATAGAGCCTAACAGATGAGTCATTTAGAAAACTAAGGATGAATTAAAGAAGTTTTAAAGTACAACGTTTCATAAAGTACTGGGAATTCGAAATATCGTAGTTCAAGTGTGTGTGGGCTTCTTTTTTTTTTTTTTTTTTTTTTTTTTTCAGGGGACTTAAGAGTACTATTATTGTTATTATTATTATTATTATAGTTATTGTTGTTGTTGTTGTTGTTATTTAGTCGACGTCATTGCGCTCGTCTAAAGAGAAAGAAGATCTGGAAATAAAAAAGAGCAAAGAAAAGAAGAAAGGGTCAACATGAAATGAATAAATCGATGTAAAGAAAATTTAATAGTTTATTTGGATGAACCTATCTGATATTTATTATTGAATTTTGATATAATATCTATTTGGTTGGATACAAATGAAATTATTTACATGCAAAAGGTG